>JACEVL010000145.1:1505982-1510982 GCA_020284085.1 Aporrectodea caliginosa
TCTCCGTGGTCAATAACCTAGAACAAACTGTTCATAGTAGGCCTACTTTAACCAAATTCTCTATTATAAATGATTGTCGCTAACGAAAACTATAACTCGGGTAACCCCTATAACGATAAATATGCAACGAAAATAAAATAATAATACTGTAACTGAAAAATATCATTAACTATAACTATAACGAAAAAACGTAACAAAAAATAAAAATAAAAAGTGCAATATCGAAGAGCATGAGAACGTGAAAATGCGCTAAAACTAATAGCTATATGTTCGTCCCGGATTTAGGATTTGTGAATTAACCCATTAGCAGTGGCACATTTGATCAAATTTAGTTATTTTTTAAACGTTTCTATAGCGATTGCGACCGTTCTTCTACAACCTCGTTGATTGCGATCCAAGTTAACAAGCGCAAATTCTCTAAATTAGTAGACATAGACATAGTAATCTTGTAGTCAAAATGTCTCTAAATATCCTGAGTGGCTGCAAGCGTGGGAATGCTGTCAGAAGTAATTTCCTGTACAAATCAGTTAAAAATAACAGTTCGTGTATAATCAGCGATGTTGGTAATGAAAGGAAGTTATGTGACCGGCTCACAGCCGCTAAAAACACGACTAATCTACTCAATCATCTCAAATATCACCCAAGTCTGTGCTGCAGCGCAGTGCACATTTTTACTGTACAACTACTGGGACAAATGTCCCAGTCAGGGGCGTAGCCATGAAAAAATCTCCGAGTGGGTTTTGAGTTTTCGGGGCTTTCATTGGAAATGGTTTTATTTCTACATTTTGTTGGTTTTAATAAAAGTAATTGCATTTATTTCGGAGGGCGGGGTTGAAGCAGTAAAGCCACCCTTAAATAAGCTCATGGTCCCAATAGTTTTAGGATTGTTACCGTTACTTTTAGGATTTGTCCCAGTAGTTTGGGTGATTTGTCCCAGGTAATCCTCTACTTTTAATTTCTTTTAATTTAGGTTTACAATATTAAATTAGTAATCTTCTAAATTCTTCCCTAATAGTAGCCTATTAGGTTTGAAATTGGACTAATTGAAGACATCCATCGATTCCAGATGTTAGATATAATAGTGTATTGTAAGATAATGTAACGCGCATAGCATAACAGGCAATGTGTTTGGTGATTTTACGGGCATTACAACGTCTCTCTCTGCTTCTAGGTGTTACTATGTAGAAATATTTCTATGTGTCATGTATTTCATAAAGTGCTTTAAATAGCCGCGCTACGAGACTGAAGAATAATACACATCAGAGTTGTTACAGCTTATACATAATTACCGTAAGGGTAATTTTTTCTTTATTTTTCAAAGTAAAAACAATAATTCAAAACAGGGTAGCAGATCAATCAGATGAATTTAAGTGCATTATTGAGTTCAAATGCAACCATTAATCTTCAGAGCCTTTTGAAGCTCCAAGGCAGTCCAGGCAATTGTGTTACGCGGTTTAATATGACAGCTGCTGCGTCTGCAGGCAATTTTGCTAGCAACCAAGTACTAACTAAAATAAAAATCCAGTTACCATAACTATAACTAAAAAAATACTAACTATAACTGTAACTAAAACTAAAATGAAAAACCATTAACTTTAACTGTAACTGTAACTAAAATAAAATCTCCAAGTAGAACCACACTGCCGCAGAGACAGAGACAGACACCGAGCCATCCATGCCATCAGACGTCGTCGACGAGACCCAAACAGAAGCGGAAACGGAAGAGCGGATTATCCCTCCGACCGGTAGGTGGCGCTTTCTGCCCAGCCATGCAGACGACGTCATCGATTTTGAGTCTCCTAATTCTTCGTCTTCGCTCGACCAAGGCAGAAAAACCCCGTCACCGGATTTTCGATTATAGACCACACAGCAGCAGACCGGAAGCGGAAGTGTTTTGTTGGCGTCCTCTATCGACGCTTTTCGCCAGTCGTCGTCGTCGACGCTTGGATTACGGTCTTCAAATCGACGTTAGATGTCGCCAGAGAAACAGTCTTATCGCTTCAGACGCACGCGCCGCGCGCCGTCTAGCGTGAACCCGTTGAAAACTGAAACATTATAGGACGATAGTGGTGATGATGATGATGACGAGGAGGAGGAAGAGGAGGAGAAGGAGGAGGAGGATGACGACGTTTAATTGAAGACAGATGCAAAGAGAGATTCCAGCTGTCTGAAGATGGCAGTTCCACGAAATGCAATTACCAGCAATTATTTATCCATTTATTCATTTATTTATTTATTTATTTTTTATCCGTTTTTATTTATTCACTCATTCATCTTTTATTTATCCGGTTATTCATCAATTTATTTATTAAACTATTTTTCAATTTTTTTCGATTTTCAACCATTTTTTTAAAATCAAATTCTTGTACGTTTATTTATCTATTTTTTAACCGTTTATTTGTCTGTATGACTGTTTATTTGCCAATCTATCTCTCTGTTTGTCCATCTACCTTTCTGTCTGTCTGTCTGTCTCTCTGTCTGTCTATCTGTCTGCCGGTCTCTCTAGCTGTCTGTCTCTTCGCCTGTCTGCTGTCTGTCTCTGTCTTTGTCGCTGTTTATCTATCTCTCTTGTATGTCTGTATGTCTGTCTGTCTATCTGTCTGTCTGCCTGTCTTTCTCTCCGCCTGTCTGTTGTTTGTCTCTCTGTCTGTCTGTCTCTACTCAATCTATCTATCTGTTTGTGTCTTTTTCGCTGTGTATCTGTCTGTCTGCTTCCCGCGATAATTTTAAGAAACTGCAATTGAACCGATGCTTTGAGCAATGAGCACACTCCTCTGCCGCTGTCTATCTGCCATTGAACTAGACCGTGGTAATTCTTTTACCTACTCTTTTCCCTCGATTAAATGGCGGACAATCACGTGATCGGAAAACAGTTCCGCGAGCCGCAGCACACCCTCTAACCGAATTGTATCAATCCGCCGAATGGGTCAGCCACAAAAAACGCCACCAAGCGACGCCAGACTCAACTACGGGATCGGAGAGACATCTGGTGAACGGCAAACAAGACGTCGACCGCTAGGGGAGGCAGTTACTTCCGGTGAAAGAGCGAGACATCCCTAACGAGAAAGGTATACGCGGAAGCGGAAACTAATCCCTTAATGCGGATATTCATCGTCTTTAGTCGACGGCGGAAGGGGGCGCTCAGATCGACTGATACAGCGCCACCTATCGACCGCTTTCATCCGCAAGATCACTCTGTTTGCCTGCGCTCTGTCTGTCTTTCTATCTCTCTAACTGAACGTATGTATGTTTGTATGTATGTAAGTCTGTTTTGTAACTCTATGTATGTATGTACATGTATGTCTGTCTGTCTGCCTGTCTGTCTGTGGGGCTATCTGACTACCTGTTTGTGCATTCGTCTGCAGCATGCCAGTCAATCTGTCTGTTTTCTGTCTCTCTCTGTCTGTATGTTTGGGTGAGTGAGTGACTGTTTGTTTGTCTGGCTGGACGCTTGGGTCAGTTTGTATCTTTGTGAGTATTCATCCATTCTCTCATTAACTCTTTTCTTCCCTCGTTCATTCGTATTTCTTCGTCTTTATGCTTTCTTGTTTCCTCCTTTCTTTCATCTTCTTTCCTTACTTCCTTTCTTTCCTCATTTTTTAGACTTGGAATTCTATCAACTTGAAACTCTATCGATTTGGAACTCTTTGAACTTGTAATTCTAACGACTTCGAACACTATCGACTTGGAACTCTAACGGCTTGCCAGCTTCATTTCAAAATTCTTTCTAGCTTTTCTGTCTTTTTTCATGTTTCATTCATTCCATCTTCTTCCAGCCTATTTGTTTCTTCCCTTATTCCCTCTTTCCTTATTTGTTCACATCTTTCCTTCGATCTCTGTTCCTGTCTTTCTTTCTCTGCTCTTATTATCTCTTTTCTTTTCTCTGTTTCTCTCCTCGTTTTCTTTCCGTTCCCTCTTTCCACTTGTTCTTCCATTCATTTTTTGCTCATCCTTTCCCTCTTTTGTTCGTTCAACCCCTACCAGATCTCTTTCCCAATTGCTCTGTCTCAAAAGACATTTTCCGGGTTGTTTAGAATTGGAGAACATTATTTATTTAGCGCCAGATTATTTTCTATCGTAGCCTATTAGCGTCGTTGGGTGTGTTTTATGCGTCGCTGTGAAATCCGGAATCAAAAGACGAGAGACGATTTGGAGGAAAAACAGACGACTTTGAGACTTAAAGCAGAAGGCGAATTGGGAAGTCTTACGACGGAAGTCTCGATTTTGCGAAGTCTGGACTCTGGAGAGTAATACCTGCTGGTTAGAGACATGTGGAGACTGTTTGCATGTGTCTGTGTGCCGTTCTCTATGTCTGTCTGTATGTTTATGTTCCTCCATTTATCTATGTATATATCTCTCTATTTATGTATGTATGTATGCATGTATGTATATGGCAATTTATATAGCGCCTTACAAGAAACTCACGAAGGCGCTATCTTTGTATCTAACCATCCATCCATCCATCTTTCTCCTACTCTCTCTCTCTCTCTCTCTCTCTCTCTCTCTCTCTCTCTCTCTCTCTCTCTCTCTCTCTCTCTCTCTCTATCTCTCTGGCAACCGGACTAATACGATTGCAATAATTGCGATTGAAATTACGATTACAGCTACAATTTGTCTTTCGCTTACACTTGCACAAGTTTACAATTATCGTTGTCACTGCTCATCGTTATCGTTGTAATTTCCTTTTGAAGTAAAATGAATACATAGCTGAGAATGTTTATTATTCAATGAATTGATCGGGTGACATCCTCCATCACCGCTGCCCCTTTGAATGGATTTCACGGCATTTAACCCGTTTTGGACCAATGTTCGTTTTACGAACACATTTTTTGACGACATCAAATTGGTTGAGGTCATCACTCTAGTTTTGTATTCAAGTGCTCTTATGTAAGCGAAAGGTTTGATTTGTCGGATAAATCGCAAAATAAATTTGTTTTGAAAGTTTTGAACTGTTTTTGTCTTATGCTAAATACCTCAAATCCAGTATGTTCACCATCTTT
>JACEVL010000145.1:1515982-1518482 GCA_020284085.1 Aporrectodea caliginosa
CCATCCTGATTAATTCCTCCCAGCCTCAGCAACAACTCGTGATGCGAAATCCGAAATGCCGCCATCACCTCGACTCTAAGGAGGCAGATGCAGATGCTGAGTTGTAGGTCCATCAACGACTGATAAAGGATGATTGTGGCCGCGAGAGATGGAGAGAAATCGATAGGGGAAGCTGGTCACGGTGCAATGGGCGCGTAGGGTAAGCTGGGGTTAGATCGACGCCTTTGCTGAATTCTACAGACTGTGCTGTGATGGATTGTCTGGTCCACCTCAGCTTAAGCAACCAGTAGGCTGTCATCGAGAACGTTACAATGGTCAAGTTTCTTTAATACAATACAATAAGGTACAATATAAGACAATAATATAATATAATAAAATACACTACAAAACAAAGCTAGGCAATAATTATAGTCGTACAATACCATAAACTTATTAAAAAGTAGAATATGAGTCAGTCGATTATAATGTATGTATATATATAGCCATTTTATACGGCGCAATGCACAACAGACTCACAAAGGCGATAACTTAATGCTACCCAGCAGATCTAAACAGATAGCGACAATGAATTTTCTAAAATGTTTCCTATGCTGCATGCGGTGCAATACGACAAATTGTTAATAGAAGACAGTTACATTAAACTACTATAGAAGATACAATACAAGAGAAGGCACGGTTCGGCCGCATCGATTTTCAGGAGCGTGAGACAATGGAGCAAAACACGAGCTGCAGAGCGTAAGGATCGACGACCTGGCTGGCTGGAGACTGGAACACAGAGCTCCCTGATGTACTCTATAAGACCATATATCCGCCTCTGAATAGTCTATGCTGCGAGAGGCCCTCGAGGATGATCTTGAATGTGATCCGATCATCAACCGGGAGCCATTTTGTTATTTAATCGCATTTTAATAGAACAGCTGTCCTGTTATAGGGTGACACAATATGGATATGAAATGACTTGATAACTGCTTCGTTTCGAATTACTACCTTTGAACGTCGGGACTAACTCGATTGCGGCGCCACTCGTTTAACGTCTTCAGCGGTCTGAAGCATCTGCACGCGGCTAAATTCATGGAAAAATAAATAGGGTTAAAGGTCAACTTTAGGCGTTATTGAAAAAACGCCTAAAGTGTTGAAAGTTTCATACAGACTGTTATTTGGCGCATTTTAATAAATGCTTTTGTTACGTTACATTAAGGTGACAAATTTATTGCAACGCACTATTTAAACACCTTTAAAATGGTTTCTACTGATGCAATATATTTTCACCCAAATGTATGACCAATCATATTACAGGTTAGCTTTTGAGGTCTATGTATTGTGAGGTGAACTGATCCGGGAGCCACAAGATGTCAGTAAATAAAGAAAAAGTCTACTATTAATGGACGAGGATCTTAAATGGCGTGAAACCCATTCAAACGGGCAGTGGTGGAGAAGGATCTCACCCGGTCAATAAACAGGGTAGAGGCCATACAGTCGATATAGAAAAAGTATAAATTTACATTTACTATATATAGAAACACTTTTTAATAGAACACTTCTCTAGTTATATGGTAACACATTGGACAATGCAATGTTCCACTGAAACAGTTTCTACTGATGAAATAGAAAGTAGGTAATAATACGAGATATTCTAACAAGACGCACTGGAAATCTTAGACACTGCTCCGGCTAATATACTTTACCTGATTTTAATCTCGGACTATAGCACGAGCCGTACACCAATTATTTCAAGTGGCAGCGGTGGTGAAGAATCTCTCACCCGCTCAACTGAATGAAAAATGAGCAAGGTGGAGGTCATGTGCTCTCTATAGAAAACGTGTAAATTTACATTTGCTACTTAATCGATTTTCAATAGAACAGTTATCCATTATATGGTGACACATTGGAAAATGTAATGCTCTACTTAAACACCTTTGAAACTGGTCGTGCAAATGCAATATATTTTCACCCGCAAGTAACCGACGTGCTGTGACTTAGAAAATGCGGTAGACTCATTGCAACAGCGTTGGCAACCACAAGATGCCATTAACTAAAGAAAACTGAACTATAGCACGGTCCGTACACGGGGACCTTGAATGGCGTGGCACACATTCAAAGGGGCAGCGGTGGCGAAGTTCTGACCCGATCAAATTCATGGGAAAATGAACAGGTCGAGTACCTAAGAAGAACGTTTACATTTACGTGCAAAGAGAACATTGTGAGTACTTTCTGCGTAATTTGAATACAACTAAATGTAATACAATGAAAAGGAATACAATACAATGTATGTTCAATTACTATAATTGACCTATTCCATTTCGATTCTCAGCTACATATTCATTTTACTTAACAATGAAATTTCAACGATAACGATGACCAGTGACCAAGATAATAAAATGTAATTGCAATTTATGAGTGCCAGTGTGAGTGTGATTGTAATATTGTGATCTCACATTTGTATATACAATGATGATTATGGTAATGATGTAGATGATGATGATGATGATGACGACGACTT
>JACEVL010000145.1:1520982-1556115 GCA_020284085.1 Aporrectodea caliginosa
TCATTCGCTAGATGGCGACGTTTTCTCATCCAATGACCACAGTTACTATTGTAAAGTCTTATGCTTCGCGTTCATTCGCTAGATGGCGACGTTTTCTCATCCAATGACCACAGTTACTATTGTAAAGGCTTATGCTTCACGTTCATTCGCTAGATGGCGACGTTTTCTCATCCAATGACCACAGTTACTATGCTAAAGTCTTATGCTTCACGTTCATTCGCTAGATGGCGACGTTTTCTCATCCAATGACCACAGTTACTATGCTAAAGTCTTATGCTTCACGTTCATTCGCTAGATGGCGACGTTTTCTCATCCAATGACCACAGTTACTATTGTAAAGGCTTATGCTTCACGTTCATTCGCTAGATGGCGACGTTTCCTCATCCAGTGACCACGTTCCTATTGTAAAGGATGCTTGGCGTTCATTCGCTAGATGGCGACGTTTTCTCATCCAATGACCACAGTTACTATTGTAAAGGCTTATGCTTCACGTTCATTCGCTAGATGGCGACGTTTTCTCATCCAATGACCACAGTTCCTCGGCTAATTTAAGGCTGATGCTTTCGCGTTCATTGCCATATGAGGCCAAATAACATTCGGTAGGTGGCGCAAGCCCTCGTCGTTATGCCAACCGAGAGGTGGGCGGATGTTTACACAGGTGTCAATTAGGAGTCGACCACGTGATCAGTCACGTGGCACGCTGGTGAACGATCACGTGACGGCAAAGATGGCCGAGACTGTTAGCAGGATCGGTAGGAGTGTGTGGTGGTTTTGTGGTCGCCTGGCTGAGGATAATAATAATAATAATAATATCTTGACAATAATAGCCTGACAAACGCACTACGCTGTACATTTACATGTTATAACAATAATTAAACAATTGACAAGAACACAAATGACAGAAGACATTCAAGACATAAACCTTTACTATTAACAGAACAGACAGCCTGCAATACACGGCGCTAATAGCAGCCTATAAAGCATCGATCTCGGTACCTCTCGCTCTCTATGCCAGTGTGTTATCCAATGAGCTCTCGCCCCCTCGAAATAATGTAGTCATGGCTGCCGTTTACACTTCGCGTTTTTAAGCCGTATTTATAAATTATAATATATTCAGTTACACCGGAATCTACAATTGCATTCATTCTTACATTTCCATCTTCTTCTTCTTTTTACTATTCCACCTATCTGATAGTCGAGGTTTTGACTGGATTTTTATACTTCTAATGCAGTGACCCGTGTGAAACTATTAGGGGTCGTCCATTAATTATGTCAACAAATTTTAGGCCATTCTCGCCCCCTTGTCAACAACTGTCAAACATTGACGGACCCCTAAAAAATTATGTCAACAATCCCAGAACCCTCCCCCTATAAAAAAGAAACAAAATGGCTCAATACATGTAGAATCATTTTTTCAAATTGTTTTACACTAAGAAATGCAATCTCGAATTTCAAAATATATGAGTTTAGTTTATTACCAGCTTTTTAGTAGTATTAAACATTAAGCACTTTATACATTTTAGCATTACTTAATGTTTTCGCTACCATTTTGAAGGGTCTGTGTTGATTCATTGGAAAAAATTTGTTGACGTCAACTTTTACCGAACCCCCTGCCCCCCTTGTCAACAACTGTCAAACTTTTCCAAACCCCTCCCCCCTATTTTGTTGACATAATTAATGGATGACCCCTTAGATGGTGTTATACACCGAAACTACAGACAACTTACGATCTCATTACAAACCTTTAAATTGCTTTCACTCCACGCTATCAGTGATATTTTACTTCTCAAAATAATTCCTAATTCAGTTTTAATTCAGTTCTGTGTCCTTGAATTTTACTTCTAATTCTAATTTTACTTCTCAAATAATTTTACTTATCATTCCTATTTTAGTTCTCAATTAATTTTACTTCTTATTTTAGTTTTCCAAATAATTATTAATTTCAGTGCAGTAAAAAGTTTTTTTAACATTACTATAAGATATCTTAAATTTGTTCAATTTCAAAAACACTCTCATTTCCGTAGATTTTTCAAGCGATTTCTTCGTCCATAAGTAAAAATTCCACATACAGAAAAAATTCTTTCCACAAAGGCCTGTGAGGCTGGAGCTGATAAAAGATCCTCTGCATTGGGTGCAATTTTGCTGTTTGAAGCTCGCCTTTCCTTCCAGAAAGCAAGAGGATCTGAGGATTCCTAGTATCGTTCTCCCTTATGTCTGCCAAATAACTTTTGACAAGATCTTTGACAGAAACTGCTTGTCTTATGAGCATGTCCATTTTGGTAGCAGGACACTTAATACCGTGACACTTAATACCGCGACACTTAATACCGGACAGTTAATCCCGACGACAATTAATCCCGACGATATTAATACCGCGACACTTAATACCACAGACCTTTAATACCTGTAGCAAATACCTGTACACAGAAGTATGACTATTTGTACGACTATTGTCCATATATAAAGGTGAGTCTCGGGCTTTAAAGGTGCTCAATGAAATTTAGTGAGATTTAAATTTCAGTGACTATGGATGCAAATGTTGGCTATAGTAGCATGGTATATTCATAGTAGTATGAATATACCATGCATCGCGACAATGCCAACGGAACCACGTCTTGGTGTTGTATCAAATCGTCATCGTTTCACTGTAAAGCTCTTTGACAACACGAGGTCGTCATAGAAATAAACATTCATCCTTCCAAAAGATGTATTCAACGCTGCAGAAACGAGCGGAAGAAGCGGTTGCGGCATACGGTAAAACCGAAATCTTGGTTTTCCCTCGTGCAATGTCTCATCTCAAGGTTGACTATTGCTGTACAGAATTTTACTGAAGTAGGCCTAACACTTTTTTTACTTTTAGCATTAAATGTCGGGGGAAGGAACACTCGTGTGATTATAATTATTATGTCGTTGAGATAGAATGTCGTCGGGATTAAGTTATTTGTCAGGTACTAACTGTCGTGGTGTCGTGGTATCAAGTGTCGCGGTATTAATATCGTCGGGATTAATTGTCGTCGGGATTAACTGTCCGGTATTAACTGTCGCGGTATTAAGTGTCGCGGTATTAAATGTCATAGAACCTCCATTTTAGCTGATCGTATATAATACAGTATAAATAATATCTGGGAGGTCGTTGTTAGGTTGGTACGCAGGCGGGACATTTTTTAGACAACGAAGACCAAAGATAGTATATTACATAGAGAATGGTATGCGCAGCACCTTCATTTCAAGCAGGAGTTTTCAATGGATTATGTGTTTGGATCGCGTGTGATTTATTCGCCTTCATCTCAGCTTAAGCGCCACAAGAAGTAAAATGATTTTACTTCTGAAAATAATTCCTAATTTCATTCATAATTTTACTTCTGCAAATAATTCATAATTTAATTCCTAATTTAGTTTTTGAAGCCAAAATAATTCCTACTTTTACTTCTAATTCTCGTTAACGAAATCCTTTATTTTTACTTCTAATTTTAGTTTTCGTTAATGAAAATATCACTGCACGCTATATAATATATATATCAATGATTTCTCACTATTGTTAAAGGTCTACCATCATCTCTCTTCCCAATCAATGCGCGTATTATATTAGTTCAAGGCTCAGTCTTAGAACCTACCAACTTCTTTATCACTGGTTCAGACCTGTACCCTTCTCAGCCCTTAATCTTACATGTATGTTCAAATGTGCAGATGACACCTCCGTATACTAGCTCCTGGCAAGCTCATACTATTTCATCTGAACTGCATTTAATCTCTACCTGGGCTTCTGCCAACAACCTTACCTTGA
Organism: Aporrectodea caliginosa; assembly: GCA_020284085.1. NCBI lineage: Eukaryota > Metazoa > Annelida > Clitellata > Crassiclitellata > Lumbricidae > Aporrectodea > Aporrectodea caliginosa. The sequence goes on from JACEVL010000145.1 coordinate 1,524,767, forward strand.
ATAACTCTAAATCTAAAGAAATTATAATTTTCCGCCCTCGATACCAATTTGACCCTTCTCCTCCATTACCTAATATTACCCAAGTTAAAACTTTGAATATACTGGGTGTCATCCTTCAAGATAATCTCAAACTCACAGCCCATATAGAGATTATAGACCACATCACAGCAACTTGCTCCTCCTCTTTTTATGCTATCAGAAAACTCAAAACTCATGGCCTTTCTTCCTCATCCATCCATAATATAACCACAGCCACTACCGTTGCTGAACTTCTATATGCCTCCCCATCCTGGTGGGGTCTTACTCTGGCTTCCGATAAAGAACGTCTGGAAAACTCCTAAAAAGAACCAAACGCCTATAGGTTACCTTGAACAATCCTTTCCAACAGTCTCTGAACTTGCTAATATATCCGATGCGAAACTCCTTTTCTCCATATTACACAACCCCAAGCATGTACTTCACCAACTCCTACCTCCATTCAGACCCCTCTCATCTCACCAATTAAGACCTAGAGCACACAACCATACTGTCCCACCCAAGGACAACTCTCAAATTATACCCATATCCTTATTTAACCCTCGGGCTATCAAGGGGGGGGTTATTACGACCCCCTAGGTTTTTTGATTAACCCTCTGAAGTACCCCTGGGGGTATTTTTGACCCCCACATATATTTCTTGTATATATTTCCTCAACTATGCAATGCATGCGTATTAACTTCTAAGACATTGATTCTATGTTTCTGCTCAACAGATTCATTCAATTTAGTACGTCATTCTTGAAGCAGGGAACCAGTATTGGTGTTTGACAGAGAAAGTAAACAAATAGTAGTGCAAATATGGCGACCTATTCGCATAGCGCGGTGATGAAACATATTAATGAGTGGTTAGACAATGAAAACGACGTATCTGACTTGAGTGATGGTTCAGATCCATCAAGTGATGAAGAAGATGAGTTGGAAGTACAAAATGTACAGCCGTCAGATGAAGATATGGACATAGCTGGAGATGCTCATGACGATGATGACACGGACCTTTACAGCGTTGATGAACACGAACCCGTTGACACTGTGTTGGACTATTCCTTCTAGAGGCAGGTAGGCCTACTGCGATGTGTTGGCCATGGATACTAACCAGACGAGCGGATCCTCGGATCTATGAACAGGCGTCTATGAAGCGTGGCTTTCGTGCGCTGGGAATTCCTGAGGCTGAGAGACCCGCACCAGACGCCAGCAAGAAGAGAGGAAGGTGTCATGTGTGTCCCAGAGTGAAAGACACTAAAGTGAATTATAGATGCAGTAAGTGTCAGCAGTTCGTTTGCAGAAATCATGCAGCGAAATCATTCGTGTGCGATACATGCAAGGACGACTAATTGAATATTTTCGAACACGCTTCCTTGTCAAGAAGATCGATACGAACCACAGACCTATATCTTCTTATGATATATTATAATTTGGATGCTATGACTTCAGATATTATATCTACTATGTTGATATTGTGCATTAGTTGTTTCATTGGAAATATTATACTCAAAACATGCTTAACACTCAGAGGCTAACCTATAAAAAATCACACATTGGATAACCTGGGGTGAATTTTTCACCCCTCACTATTTGAGGCATGTGATATAAAATTAAACCATGTTCGATCAACAATGGTAATTGTACCAAGTTCAACACAAAACTGCAAAACTAGGAAACCTAACTAAAGTCAACTATCAGCACAATCATCGAGTCTACAGTCATCTACACACAAGTAACGCTTTAGCAGCAGATAACCGTCGAGACATCTTTCACACAAATAACCAATAAAAATGGCCACGGTATGACGTCAGTCACGTGACCATTCATCCAAAATAAGTAAGACAAAATATATGGAATTAAGCAAAAGTCATCTATGAACAGATACACAAAGGCGCACGGCATAACTCCAAAGCTGTAAAAAAATTCAGCGCAAATACTGACAGTGGGGTGAAAAATTCACCCCAGGTTAGCCTCTGAGGGTTAAAATAGTGGGGGTCCTTTTGACCCCCAGGGGTACTGAAACGTGTTTTTCAAAAAGGGGTGCCACCGAGGGTTAACAAACTTGTTCCATGTGGAATATAATTTTGATAATTTAGGTAGCTGTAGCAGGATCATTTACGCACATTTTGAGGTAAACATCATTGTTACACCCGATATACCCGAGGTACCAGAGGGGGTTACATCTTTGTCTTATGAAAACCGGAAGTGATCAAAATAAATAATAACACGCGTAATATGCGTGAAAAATGGCTGAATGGAAGGACTCCCCTTAGTTTTTTGTCGGTAGCGTATTCATTTATATTCCTGGAAGAGAAACAAATATACCATTCTTTAGAGGGAATGTAGGGCTTCATTTGCATACTTAAAGGTTTGTCTTTTGAAAACCGGAAGGGATCAAAATAAATAATAATACGCGTAATCTGTGTGAAAACGGCTGAATACAGCATCACAACGTAAATCGATATATATGTATGGATATATATGTATGGATGTATATTTATGCGTATATAAACATATGTAGGGATGTATGTGTATCTTGGATACATAGATCAGTTTCAAAACACACATAATTTTATATTTGTTTATCCAAAAAGTACAAAATGTACGCAATAATATAAAATATCGCTAATTAAGGGTGTTCCATTGTTAAAATGATGTAATTTCGAGGTGCATTCACATAATGTACAACTAAATATATCATTCTGTGCAGAAATGAATGCTGAATCCAATGCTGTATTACAAGTTATGATATGTGAAACCAAACACGAAATCCAGGGGTCGTCTCAACCCCCACCCCCTTGGTAGCCGATGTTGCAAAAAAGCTTGGTAGCCCTAGGGTTAATAGTATTTACTAGTTTATCTTAATATTTTCTAATTGCTTTTAATTATCCAATTATCATCATGTCAGATTTTCCGTATTTTGTCAGATTGTTTTCTCAATAAAACGAATATATATATATTATACATATATAATTATTTCATACTTCGAATGCAGTGACCCATTATTGAATTATCAGATGTGATTATACACCGGAAACTACGAGCACTTTACGATTTCATTAGACACCTTTAAATTGCTGACACTCAAGGCTATATAAATAACATTTTTGCTAGCCTTTCAAATGCTGATCTGATCGTTGGGTGGCAATAGAAGATGGTGATGCTATTTATTTCAATTATGACACCGAACCGTTACACAGTAGGCCTAAGTAAGGTTTTATCCAAAATTTCTAAATTCGCAGTGAAAACTTGACACACTTTTTCCTAGTGACTTTAACGGCCTTGGATACCACAAAACATCGTTAGACTGTTAAGCACCAGATAAATACAAATCTAACGCTTTACATTCAACATCAATTAATATTATTTATTAGTGGCTGGTATGTAAGATATCGTCGTCAATTACGACTCTGGGTGCGTATAAGATGTGGGCAAAGCGTGATACTGGGGGGGGGCCCGTGGCGCTTTGGATAACATCTGGCACACAGACCGAGAGGTACCGAGTTCGAGCCCCCGTTGGGCGGATATGCTTTGTAGGCTGCTATTAGCGCCGTTGTATTGCAAGCTGTCTGTTCTGTTAGTAGTTAAGATTTCAATTGCATAACATTTAAATGTACAGCGCAGTGCGTTTGTCAGGCGCTAAATTAAAGAAAAGATTATTATTATTAAATATATTATTCGATCCGCTTAAACACCTTTAATTACTGTGAGTCGAAGCTATATAAAAAAATAGCTTGATGTTAATTTACAGAGATAGATGTGATGCTCTGCAAATATTGTAATTAAGAATAAGAATTAGATTAAAATTGAGGAGAAAACAGTTATTAATAGAGCTTATATGGCCGCCAAAAAAATTAATGAAAAGCCTGTACGGCTAGAAGATTAATTTTGTTTCGTTTTAATATCAAAAAAAGAAGGAAAAAAGGAGGAAAAAAAAGAACAACCACCTGTCAAATTTCATCGTTGCAACTTCCTGTCAGAAAAGAAGCAAAGAAAAGAAAAGAGAAAGAATTCTGATGAAAAACATTATTCGAAAATGAACTTAAATACGTCAAAAACTTTAAAGTCGTCAATATCCTATCAGAAATAGAATCCAAGACGGAAAAAAATAAAGAAAACTGATGAAAACACTACACGAAAATGAACTGAAATGCATCAAAAACTTTAAAGACGTCAACGGCCTTTGTTGCTAAAAGATGTCATTAAACATTGGATAAATAAAATAAGTATTCTGAGGATCCATCCAACCACCTTTCCTTAATTGTTTCTGTATACGAATATAAAACTGGCAGATGCTGGAGGTGTCATTACTTTAAAAATACAGATGATTAATATTTAATACAATTATTTGCTATTAAGTTTGCAATTGGGTCTTTCTTCCACCTCTTCTTTTTAGCCCAAAAACATGCCAAATATCATCTGCTCAACAACATAAAACACATAATCTCAACGATTAAAAACTGGATACTAAAATTCGCTTAGACACCTTTAACTTGCTTTCTATCGACGCTATATATTTGGCATTTCTGGATCTATCATAATCTATCATTCACCTGTCTCCGCCTTCGATCTAAATGCATAATATTTGTGAAATTATAAATATTTTATATGTATGATATGAAACTCCGCTACTGCACGTCCGTGCCTTAGTGTCAGGCAGTGCCAGTCCCAGTCAGAATGAAGGAGGAGGGCGACGCTAATTATCTTTGTTATCACACAGTGTGTAAAGCTGAAACTACTACTACTACTATATGCCATGTTGAGAACCGTAGACGTTGCACAAGCAGTAGTGTAGTCCTAAAAAATGAAGTGAGGGAACGCCTGGATATTGAAGTAAGCAAAAAGTGCCATCTTGCAAGAATTTTTGCATAGTGTGAGAAAAAAGGGGGGAACGGCGTTCCCCACGTTCCCCCCACTACACCACTGTGCACAAGATGTCATGGAGAGGGGCTTAGGGTGATGGTAACTCAGCCTCTTCATTCGCTAGGTTGCCTTGAAAAAATGAGCAGTAGTGCATGACAGACAGTTAATTTCGACTCCCGTAATAACTTATGATCATCCGTTCATACTACGAATTGATCATCTTTGTTATTATTATTATTATTTTTTTTATTTTTATTTTTACCTGAGGTATCAAGGATCCCTCAGGATTTATGAAAAATTGCTATAAGGAGCAGGAAATTTGTCTGGAGGGTCAGGCCTCGTCTTCAGGGTTTGCAGGAAAAGTGCCGTTGAATGCGACCAAGTTATAGCGTTGGACGCAAACAGACAGACGCTGGAAAAGAAATGATGTCTCGCGTCTGTCGCCACCAGTGAAAGACATACGACGGCCTAGTTCACTAATGAAGTCCAGAGCCGAAGGATTGAACGGGCCCAAAGTCTCGATGGCCACGGGCTGAAACAGATGAGATGTAGGAAGCCCCTGGTACTTCTGGATCTTACGGTTGGCCGCCTGCACTGAAGCGGGCCCGACCGAGCCGGCTGCGATGTAAGAGGCCGCACAAGTGTGGACAACCGTTGCGTCCCAAGCCAGGTACTTCCCTCCCATCCACGGTATGAGGGTGGCCCCATCAGGTCTTTTTATTATTATTATTATTATTATTATTATTATTATTATTATTATTATTATTATTATTATTATTATTATTATTAGTATTATTAGTATTATTAGTATTATTAGTATTATTAGTATTATTATTATAAATAAATTTGTAACGCGCGCATGGTCACACCGAAATGTGAATCTGAGGCGCGGATAGTTAGCCGCCAGGAGAAGATGCAGTTAGATATCCAAGTGCTTGAAAGCCAATATATATATAATTTTCTTCGTTCAACTGTGGACCTACAGCAGTTCAGAATAAATAAATGTAAGTGTATTCGTTTTCTATATCGACCGTTTTCTTTGTTTAGTGACATTGTGTTGTTGACGTCTAACTTTTACATCGAGAAGTGATTAACTAGCACGAGGTTGATGAGCACATATAGCAGCGGTAGAAACTGTTTTTAAGGTGTTTAAATTAGGTTACATTGCATTTTCGAATGTGTCAGTCTATATATACTAATAACTATTCTAATAACAAGCGATTAAAGAGTAAGTAGAAATGTAGAATTTTATACAGCGACCGTTTGACGTCTACCCTGTTCATTTCTCAATGAATTGATCGGATGACATCCTTCGCCACCGCTGCCCTTTGAATGGGCGCCACGTCATTTAAGGTCCCCGTGACGGAACGTGCTAGTCCAAGATTGCAAAACCTGAAATAAGCCACCTTCGGTAGGTAAACCGACATGGTTGCTTTCGCATGAGAAACTTTGAGAGTTGAAAGGGGTTAATTCCCCCACCCCAGTTGTAATCTCCCCAATCTGCTAGCCCGATATTTGAAAAACTTTGAGAGTTGAAAGGTGTTATCTAACTTATCTCCCCATCCCAATTATAATAATAATATTTTCGTTTATTGCAACAATTCGGTTGACAAACCGCAACCGGTTACAGTGTACAATTATGCAATTGAAACAATTCACAAGAACACAAAATTAATGACAGAAGACATAAATCTTAACTACTAACAGAACAGACAGCCTGCAATACACGGCGCTAATAGCAGCCTACAAAGCATATCCGCCCAAAGGGGGCTCGAACTCGGTACCTCTCGGTCTCTGTGTCAGATGTTATCTAATGCGCTATCGGGACTCCCTCCAATTGTAATCCCACCCCAGTTGTAATATCTCCAACCCCAGTTGTAATCCCAAACCCCAGTTTTATTCTCACCGGTTATAGATTTCTCCACCTCAGTTTTAGTCTCCCAAGCCCAGATGTAATAGCCTCTACCCCAATTATAATCTCGCCCAAAGAATGGTTAGTGAAAAAGCATTGCTCACATGTAACGATGAGTGCGTGCTGCGTCAAACCAAGCGGGGTATTCTCCGGTCCGTGAACGACGCATGTATAATTACCATTGTCTTCGAGTTGAACACCTACAGAACAGGTAAATAATTTTCACAGCGGTCACAGGTAAGTTCTTTTTTCAGGGAGGCCCAATAGCGCATTGGATAACACACTGGCATAGAGAGCGAGAGGTACCGAGTTCGATTGACGTATGGCGGACATGCTTTGTAGGCTGCTATTAGCGCCGTGTATTGCAGGCTGTCTGTTCTGTTAGTAGTTAAGATTTATGTCTTCTGTTATTTAATTGTGTTCCTGTGAATTGTTTAATAATATTTTTGTCATAACATGTAAATGTACAGCGCAGTGCGTTTGTCAGGCGCTTGATTAAAGAAAAGATATTATTATTATTATTATTACCTAATTTCTGTAGTTTCTGCTGGTGCTATGATGATGATGATGATGATGATGATGATGATGATGATGATGATGATGATGATGATGATGATGATGATGATGATGATGATGATGATGACGACGACAATGATGATGACGCCGATGACAACAACTTGGACGACGACGCTGATGATTTAGTATAAAAAAGCGGTTATAACGCCTTTCGATTGGTGGTGATTGTGAAGGTGGTGGCGAAAATAAGCGAGTGTGTAAGCGGGCGAATAGATTGCTGGATTCTACCAAAAATGCCCCAACTCGATTGGACACCTCTAACTTGCTATAAATAAATGCTATATATACCTGGCATTTTCGTTCAGTTGTCAATACTTTGTAAACATTTCTGAAAAGAGCTTGTATAGCCAAAAAAGAGCTGAAATAGCCAAAAAAGAGCTGAATAAGCCAAAAAAAGAGAGTTGGAATAGACACAGAGAAAACAAAAGAAGGAAAAAAAACACACAGAAAAAGGAGAAAAAAAAGAAAAATATAGAGAATTGCAATAAAAAGAGCCAATGGACCGAACAGAATGGAAATACAATACAAACACAAAGACGTCGGCGGCCATAGTAGCCAAAGGACGTCGCTAAACAATTGGAATCATCATCATCATCATCAGTTGTCAATCGGTAATGACTTACATGTACTTTATTAAATTGCAGTGAATAAGCGAATTAGGCGTAATCAATAATGAATTGATGGATAAGCCAGATGGACAAAAGGACGAAATCACGGTAATATATATATATATATATATATATATTATTATTATTATTATTATTATTATTATTATTATTATTATTATTATTATTATTATTATTATTATTATATAAACCAGTCTATACTTAGACACATTTAAACCTTTGTAAACGACGCTATATTAAAGACATTGTCGTTCAGTCGCTACATAACTTTGCCCAATAATTGTCTATGCTGAAATTTTTCAATCGCTAATTGATGAGCCACAGTAAATGATCTAAAAATTCTAAAACATCATCTCAGCGCTTCAACTGTTACCCTAACGTAACGTTGAATTGACGCACCATTAGAAAGGACAATGCAATTTCGGGTTAAAATTGGACTTTATAATTTTTTCTCATACTAATCATCTAAATAATTTAAAAGAAATAATTTGTTCTAACTAACTCATGCCCTACAATGTATTTGAAAATTATAAATTATAATTTTAGTCTTTGTGTAAGCCGTACAAAGGAGAAGACGGAAATTTATCTAATTTGCTGCCGGTTGTGAAATATACCCATATCCTGCATGACTCTTCGACTCGGCCCACGTGCATTATGGTGTCTCCTGTCCGGTGTCGTGAAATGCCCTGCCGCCCATTCTCCGAAATCCTGGTATCAGCCTTCGGATGTTTAAAAGACAAATCAGAACTGAACTCCTAAAGCCAATGCTAACCAGACAAGCTGCAGTCGCACGTGATTATTTAAATCATTATAACAGTTTTATTTCTTGGCTTATTTGCTGTATTAATCTTGTTTTTATCATAGCTTTCCAGTATTATGTATGATGTATGCAACTGCCATGCTCTGTGACTGTTTTTAGGTGTATGTAAATATCTATAGTAGTATAATACATGCATGTTAAATTTTGCATGCTCAACAGGTTGTGCCCGACAGGGAAATCTAAGTTGAAACAATCTACCGGTCGCTGCTATCTGAGATCCAAGTCCTCAACTCAGTCAACTACTGCAAAGTCCTCAAAATCATCGGAAAGGGTCAATCCAAAATCATCAGTTACGGCCAAGGCAAAATCTGCTGCACGTGTCAAATAACATTGACTAGACCTATTTTGCAGCTGTTGTGTCTCTTTTTGTATTTTTCTTATTTATTGTTTTGATGAATTACTAGGCCTACATCCTATAGCTTTTAAATTTCTTCATGTCGCGAAGATTTTGTTGCAAAAACTATGTTTGTAGATGTCACGTGTAGGCCTACACAGGTTCAAATGCATTCAGAGCAAATAACCACACAACTATTCGTCATTTTTACGAAGTCTTTGCATCTTCGTTTTATTATAAAAGAAAATAGCTGACTTATTGTTAAATGTAAAGTTCAGGCTTCAATTCAAGTGTTCTTCATCGACCTCCTCCACCGCATGCTGGTCATCCGCCCCCGCAGTAAACTTCTTCAATTAACCATATCATCTAATTTCAAGTAGATCCGTTTTAGGGGTTGGGATTTCCAAAGTTTACCCTCACCGTTTCCACATAATTATTAACACTACACAGAACTATCGTATCAGCATCTGGTACCGTATAATTATAATTGCCTACGCAACATATTTAAACAGCTGGGTTTACATCCTACTAGTATATTCCGTTGAAAAGACAACAATACTATTAATAATCGGTCCGTACACCGTAATAGGCCGTCCATCTGGGCGCTCAACTTTCCAACTTGGATGCCTTGAGACCAGATTCTCAGAATTATCTCTGGCCTAAATTAAATGTGATCACACAGCTCCTCTAAACTGATGCCTATCATTCGCTGTCGCCTCTGCTCGGTAGATCCTCATCTCGTATGATACGATTAACTGTTGAGAACCAGTTTCTGTTCTTGACTACAATCGAGAGGGTATACGCGAGACAGAGGAGAGACAGACAGAGTGAGAGTGAAAGGGAGTGACAGCGTAGAGGAGAGGGTGGGAGGGGCTTAGCTAAAGGAGAGCGAGCGTGCATGCGAGCGACAGTTTCCTCGGTCTATTATAATTCTCCTTATTAGTCGTATCGTGTATTCTGGTAGACTATTTCGAGTGCGAAATAGTGCGAGTTGTGCAGTCGCAACATCAACACCAAGCAGCCATTCGGCTTCTTCTTTTCAACTGACCAGACTGCAATTTCCTCGAACAATGGCCGACAGTTTCTCAACGGACATTCCGAAGAACGATGACTATCTGTCGGACGACCTCTACGACAACACGACCTACGATGTCGAATACTCGATCTGGGACCGTCCGGAAACGATCGCCCTTACCGCTGTTTTACCCATCATCTTCGTCGTCGGCCTCGTCGGGAACGCCACTTTGATCTTCATCGTGCTGCGTAATAAACCAATGCGTACGAAAGCAAACGTCTTGATCGTTAATCTGGCGATCGGAGACTTTATCCTCATTCTCTTCTCTGTCCCATTTACTTTGGTCTTCTTCATCCTCTTCGAGTGGCCCTTTGGCAGCGCCATCTGTAAGCTGAACTTCTTCATGGAGACCCTGTCCCTCGGGGTTTCGATCTTCACCCTTGTGGCCCTCACTTCTGGTGTGTTTGGACGATATTCGAACGCTTACCATCGAAGCCATGCGCTCGTCACTGATCGAAAGAATTGTTTCGACTGGAAATCAAGATCCTGCAAGGGCACCAGAATAGGACTCCGCTAATTTACGTTACTATTTGATATCATCATTTGATAAATAAAATTGCTCAGTAGGGGCCTACTAGAAATAAAATGTATAAATGTTATTTGAATTTCAATGTGATCCAAAATGCGAAATGTCGTCTTTGCACACAGTAGTCTCCGATTGATATAACTCCGTATCAAGTTCTTATAGGTCAAAATTGTAAGTGAGTCATTTTCCGGTAACATGGCAAATTCAGAATTCAGCTGTCCCCGGTTATTTCTCGAAAAACTATACCTAGTCTGATTATGCTAAGTGTTGATATTAAAATGTATTTGATCAGTCAACAATTTCAGATATTTGAAAGTAATTTAAAGTAATAACGTAATTTATTAAAATTTATTTTCAATTTAAAATGTTCCACTCCGCTACTGTCCCTGGGCTATAGCACTTGTTGCTTTAGTCTACAATTTCGAAATGATTTGTATTGAGCCGAAAAATTCACGTGTTTCTTATGTATTATATATTTGTGTATGTTTTAAAATACAACTTGGTGAACCGGATCTTCAGTATAATTAAAGGAAATAATTTTAAACTTGTCCCCAGGATTTGTGTATACTCCGTTACTATGTAAAAATAATCTTGTATCTAATTATGTGGCCGCGCAACTGGACTCATCTCTTCTGTGAAGATCTATGTAAGTTATTAATAGCTTCACAAACGATTTCATTGTCCAACAAATTTCTTACAAATTTTCATTTATTTCGTACCAGAGGTGTTCTTTTATGATGCAGCCACTTCGTTACTGCATTTTAGCCATGATTATAAATAAATCTAATTCCAATAATATTTATAATATAACGCTTACAAGTTAAATAATGATTTTACCAACGATCGATGTGGACGCGTGAGCGATAATATGGTATTTACCGTGCTGCAACCAAAATTGTCTACTCCGTTACCTGTCCACTCCGTTAACATTTATTTGGTAACGCATGGGACAGCTATGTAACGGAGTGGAAAAATTGTGCTCGACACTCGAAAGATAGTAACGGAGTGGAATTATTATAGGCTAAATGGTGTGGTATTTTGATGCTGTGAGCAGATTTTTAAGACAATGCCATAAATATTTTAATGTTTTTGTCTATTCGATCACTGGGAATGATTGGCTCAAGTGATTTCTTTTCAGTTGTTTGGGCAAAAATATTTATTCAACTTAACATTAAATGCTTTTATTTCCATAACGGAGTGGACCTTTTTCTAAATAAATGAAACTGTAATGGAATCAAATAATTATATGATTTCTAATTTCTTTTATTCCTATTTTATAAATATTAATACTAAAAACATATTGACATGTCAAAATACACAACAGAAGCTGTACACTGTATAAAACAGATCTCATATGTATACAGTAACGGAGTGGATAAATATTTTAGTAAGGCTATTTTTTTCTACCAAAAACTTTTTACATTTACATATTAGTGCAAAACCAAATATATATTTGTGAAATAGAAACATTCAAGACTTGTTCCAAAGAAAAAAAAATTATTTGGAAAAAATTTTTTTTTTGCTTGTTGAATTTGTGAATTTACCATGTTACCGGAAAATGACTCAAGTACGAATTTGAATTAATTACACTCTATATTTACAAAGTTTAATTTGTAATTGTTTATATCACCATGAACTTAGTTGGTCTTATGTTTGCAAATTGTATTTTAAAAGTTTTAAATATTTTTAATTTTTCAATTTCTTATTAAACCAAACTTATAAAATGTTAAATAATTGTTGTAGATTAATCATTAATCATTAATGCTACTATGTGTTATTTCCAGAAGTAACTAATACATGATAGCTACCAGACCGTATACGCTTAACGTGTACCCCAGCAGTAAACTTCTTCAATTAAACCTTTTGTCTAATTTCAAGTAGATCCGTTTTAGGGTCTTGGATTAACAAAGCTTACCCTCACCCGTCTCCAAATTTAACTATGTGATTATTAACACTACACAGAACTATCGTAGCAACATCTGGTAACGTATAATTATAATCGCCTACGCAACAAATTTTAACAGCTGGGTTTACATCCTACTAGTATATTCCCTTGTAAAACAACCACAATAGCAATAATAATAATCGATCCCTACACCGGAATAGGCCGACCATCTGGGCGCTCCACTTTCCAACTTGAATGCCTTGAGACCAGATTATCAGAATTATTTCTGGCCTTGTCTAGACTGGTAAACGTCACTAAACCCGATCGATGCTCTCATTTGGCTAATGTGTTCACTCAGCTCCTCTACACTGATGCACGTCCTTCACTGTCTCCTCTGCTCGGTAGATCCTCTTCTCGTATATTACGATTAATTGTTGAGAACCGGTTTCTGGCTCGATTGCAAGCGAGAGGGCAAACGAGACAGAGGAGAGAAGAGAGAGAGCGTAGAGGATGGGAGGGGCTTAGCTAAAGGACAGCGAGCGTGCATGCGAGCGACAGTTTCCTCGATCTATAATTCTCCTCATTAGTCTTATATCTTGTCATCTGACAGAACCAGACTATTTCGCTCTCATTTGGACGAGTTGTGCAGTCGTAACATCATCATCACTAATCAGCCATTCGACCTCTTCTTTTCAACTGACCGACCTACAACTCCTCGAATGATGGCCGACAGTTTCACGACGAACATTCCGGCGAACGATGACAATGTTACGGTTAACCTCTACGACAACTCGACTAACGATTTCCATTTAGAAATCTCGATCTGGGACTTTCCGCAGACGATCGCCATGGTCGCTGTTTTCCCCATCATCTTCGTCGTCGGCCTCATCGGCAACGCCACTTTGATCTTCATCGTGCTGCGTAATAAGTCAATGCGTACGAAAGCAAACGTCTTGATCGTTAATCTATCGATCGGTGACTTTATCTTCATTCTCTTCTCGGTCCCATTCACTTTGGCCAGAGTTATCTCCTTAGAGTGGCACTTTGGTAACGCCATCTGTAAGCTGAACTTCTTCATGGAGACTCTGTCCCTCGGGGTTTCGATCTTCACCCTTGTGGCCCTCAGCGGAGACCGTTTCATCGCCGTCGTCTATCCACTGACCTCCTACAGCTCGCAGTCGTTGACCCGCGTCATCGTCGCCTCAGTAGTCATCTGGGTGATGTCGACCGGACTGGCTCTCATGGATCTAGTGGCAGCTCACACCATAACGTTTCTAAACGGCCATCCACAGTTTATAATCTGTAACCTGTATCCGGAAGAATGGGGCGAGTGGTACCCGAAGTTCCGAGTCATATTTCGCTTCGTTGTCTACTTCGCCGTGCCAGTGATCGTGATCGCTTGCCTTTACATCATCATTGCTATTGTCCTCCTACGTCAGTCGTTTTCACCCAATTCCAAGATGGGTATCAACGCCTCTTCCTCATCATCAGCCCCCTCAGAGTCCAGAGAACCCAGGCTCAGACAGCCATGGGAAAGCGTTGCCATGGTGAAGCAGAACGAATCGCGCAAGAAAACCGCCAAAATCGTTCTATCGTTTGTCGTCATCTTCATCGTCTGCTGGCTGCCATATCACTTATACGTCATGTGCTTCCGTTTGTTAGAAGATTTTGAATTAAACATGGTATGGTTCGTCCTAGGGGTCGTCTCATTCTGCCTGATGTTCACCTATTCTACCATCAATCCCCTGGCCCTCTACCTACTCAACGCAGAGTTCAGGCGCTACTTTCATCACTACCTGTTTGGCTGCTGTTACAAACCGTGGCGCCTCACGAACATCGGTAACCACGGAAACCTACAATGACGTCATCGGGTTGCAGACGATTATTACAACCAATTACGCTTCGCTCGAAGACGACAACCAGAATGGCGATGAAATAAGTTTGTCGACTCTACTTTTAAAACTAAAACTAATACTAATAATAGTTTTCGTTTAATATTTTAGAACTGACAATTACGCAGTGTGATTACAAATCAGTATGAACGGATGATCAGAAGTTATTACAAGTTATTACAGAGACTGAAACGCTACATAAGTTAGTGGGCCTTGCCAGATGATCTTCGACGTTCATATCTGTTGACGCTGCATGTCTTGATAAACGATGACTCGAAAGCAAGATACTGCAATGGCAGCCAGTATCGGATTCAGCTAATTTACGTTACTATTTAACGTCATCATTTGAGAAATAAAATTGCTCGGTACTAGAAATAAAATGTATAAAAGTTATTTGAATTTCTATGTTATCCGAAATGAGAAATGTCGTCTTTGTACACAGTAATCTCCGATTGACTGATAAACTGACTGGTATTACTCCGTATCAAGTTCTTATATAAGTCAAAATTGTAAGTACGAATATTAATTAATCACACACTATATTTACAAAGTTTAATTTGTAATTGTTTATGTCAGCATGGATTTATATGGACTTATGTTTGCAATTTGTATTTGAAAAGTTTTCAATATTTTTAATTTTTGAATTTCTCATTAAACCAAACTTATAAAATGTTAAATAATTGTTGTAGATTAATTATTAATCATTAATGCTAATTTGTGTTTATTAATAAAGTTGTTTTTCTTAATTAAATTATGTCAACATGGTGGTGGTGGTGGTGGTGGTGGTGGTGGTGGTGGTGGTGGTGGTGATGTGGTGGTGGTGGTGGTAGTGGTAATGGCAACGGTTGTGGTTGTGGTGCTGGTAATGATGATAAAGGTGATATTGATGATTCTGCTATCATTGTTGATGATGATGAAAACGACGACGACCGCAAACAATATGATGTTGACAATGACGAAGTTTGTGACAATAAATTCTGTTTCTACAAAATCCATCTCCCAGTCGCCACTTCTGACACAAGCCACGGTTCGTCAATTGATTCGCCAGATGGCGAGATCAGCACAAGTTCATTCGGTAGGTGGCGACAATAAAATTCATTAGGTGGTGCAAACTCTTGGCGTTTCACCAACGTACAGATGGTCGTGTCTTGACGGCTGTCAGTCTCTAGCCGACCACGTGAACAGCCCGGTGGCATTCTGGCGAACGATCACGTGATTGAAAAGATGGCGGAGAGTGTGAGCAGGATGGGTAAGAGTATGAAGTGGGTTTGGGGTGTTTTAGGTAGGCTGGCTGATGAAAGGCTGTAGTCAAGGCGACCGTCTCTAAGCATCTGACGGTTGCTATGGGAACGGACGACGGATGGATTTGGACGACGAGTCGTTGATACCATTTCTAGAAAAGAAATCATCCATATCTCTTCACACCCACCTGACTATCATATCCTATCATGTCGTGCATGAAAATCATTGATCCTTCTTTGTCGCCTTGGTCAGGCTACGTGAATAAAGTAAAGAAAAATGATTGGGATCGCCACCTTCCCTTCGTCCTGGCAGCGTGTCGAGCTGGCGAGAGCGAAAGCACCGGCTTCACTCCCAACCGCCTTTTCCTCTCACGCGAGCTGTGCTTGTCGATCAACTTAGTGCTAGGCGATTGTAGGGTCCTGCCTGATTGTTTGTCGGTTGATGCTTTTTGTTGTAGAACAATAATTATTGTCCAAGATTCAAACTGATTTTGCATATGCTCGAGAATTTATGCAACGCCAAGCTACTGTTAGAGCTTGTAAGTATGATCTAAGGGTGAGAGAGACAAGTTTCCGTGCTGTATTGAATTCGCAAGACGCCGAAGTCCCAACCGCTTATTGTTTATATGGATAAGCTCAAGAAGGTAGAAGGAGAGCTTCCTTCAGATAAGAACGCCTGGGATGTAACTCTGGATCCAGACCCGGAAGACATTCTGGAAGATGCTCAGTCTTCTGAAATGTTACCAGAGCGACCCAAGAGGATAAGTAGGAAACCTGCTAGGTTTGTGATAAAGATTAATGATGGACTTATCTTGTTCTTTATTGGATCACTTGTGAAAAAGTTTTTTTGTATTTCAAGGCATTTATGTTGACGATGCTTTATGTTTTTGTGATTAATGTTTTATGTGAATGACTAATAATGTGTGTATTGCTTTGTGATTAGTGGAAATCCTAGTATCTATCTATCTATCTATGAGATTTATATAGCGCCCCTTCAAGGTTACTACTCAGAAGCGCTCCCGACCCAGGCCCGGTCAAAAAGAAGGTCTTAAGTAATTTATAAAAAGAAGAAGAGAAGTCTCGTGGAAGAGAACGCAGTATATTAAGTTGACATAAAATTTATATAGCAGCCAAGTTGCCTTGCCTTCCTTACCGGATAGGATGACCCCTACACCACCGCGTCGTGGGGCGCGGTGGTGTAGGGTATGTTCGGTGCCTTGCAGCCGGAGGGTTGCGGGTTCGAATCCACCTCAAGCCGCCGCGTAGGGACCCTGGGCAAGTCCTTCACTCGCAATAGCTCATGCGCTTCGGCGTGAAACTCCGATTCAGTGTCCGCGCTGTAGTCGGGAGCGCCTCTGAGTAGAAATCTTGAAGGGGCGCTATATAAATATCTGAAATGAATGAATGAATGAATGAATGAATGACAAAAATTTCCAGGGACTTGGAAATTTTTTCCCTGGGGCCGGGAAAGTGTGCCGAACTAGGGCACAGTTTGGCGCCGATAAGTTCTGCTGCGTAACAGTTTGGCGCCAATAAGTTCTGCTGCGCAATAGTTTGGCGCTCAATTTATGCTGTCGGCCAGCCCAGATAAACTGGCGGGAGTTATTGATCGTCGCTAGCAATCAGTTACGCGCCTGAAGCCGGCGACCGCATTGGTCCGTAAGCGCGCGCTTTCTAGGCGGGAGCCGCTGCTTATAAAAGAGAGCTCCGCCTACACGCATCGGTCAGTCTGCAATCTTCAGTCAATATTGATCGGTCGACAGCGTAGGTCGCTTGCTGTGAGAGTAGTCTGCACGCGAATCCCTCCTTTTGCTTTCGGCGCGAAAGCATAGTTAGGCGCGGGGTGTAGTGAGGCAAGACAGAGTGTCAACCGTGGAAAGACCACGATTACCAGATCGAAGGTGCAGGGTTAGAAGCTTACTGCACTGAGGTGGTCAAGCAGTCGAGCGAGTACTCTCTGGAGTGGTGCGTCGTACTACATGTATTTCTATTTGACTTGAGGTTAGAAACTTCTTATGACTATTTCGTTTTCCTGTACCCAAGTGCTACATAAGTCTTTTTGATTTCACTGTAGTAATTCTGTGCTGTATTAATTATCGATGAAAGTTTAATCGTTGGACATTTATAATGTTTAATCATGAAGCATACATAGAAGTTCTGGCGCTGTATAATTGATTTATACTTTTTATGTTTTAAACAATTAAATATACAAATGGAAGACGACGTGTTTTCAAGTGACAAAACAAATTAGAAACCTAGTGTACTTGACACTATACTCAAGAGTCAATCGGAAATGGCGGCCATCTTGAACTCCTTAGTGAGTAAGATGCAACACCTAGAAGCCCGATCACGGTTTCCTGAGAGTGCAGTTGTGGGGAAGAAGGACCAAGATACCCTGCGAGGTATTGGTCTGCCTACAGCAGAAGCCGCGGATACAGCGCCTGGCCATGGTACCCTGGTAGATAGTGATGTTGAAAGTACAACTGCTTTTGTAGCGCCATCGCAAAAGACTTTGCGCAGAAGCGCTAGACTCCGTGATAAAAACTTTAGAGTTTCAGTATCTCTTATCGGTGAAACCGGCAGCTTATTTATCGATACGCCAAGGGTTCGAACCCGGGATCAGAAGTCTGTTGAGAAAGAGATTTTCCCACAACTGCCCGACCCAAGCCTGGATAGGAAGGGGGTCGCCACAGTTTGATACACGGATTGGATGTAAACCGCGATTCCATCCAAACACACTTACCGATATTGCTAGATTCTGTCGTTCAAACTTATCAATGTCGGTTATCTTTACCGAAAACTTTATTCCAGTGAAATCCAGCTTTTTGAGGGGAGGACGATATTTAGTTGGGCGCTGAGGATTCTTTCTAATGGATATATCGCTGATAATACTGCCCATTCAAAGCAGCGGTTGTCCTCATTCTTCACATTTATGACTGTTCTAAGAGGTAGGTAGTTAGGCGTTGGGAAGTAACTCTTACCTCGAAATGGTTTATATCTTGAAGTACCAATGTCCAGTGCCACAACCCTCCAACCAGGTCCCTCTCTGGTAAAACCCTCTAGATGTTTCAGAATTTTAGCATTTGTCGCCTGCACGGACTCACCAGTTTCACCAGCATTGAGAACTTAATGTGCCTTTGTCCTGAAATAAGCGGTTGTTCTAATGGTGTTGTCTGTTTTGAGTCCTAATTTTTCAAATTCAACTGTTAGCATTGCTGAGTTTTTTATACCACGATGTCTAGTCAGGTCTTCATTTATAAGGGTCTCAATGCTAGATTCAATTCAATTCAATTCAATTTATTTTTCCTGTAACCGACAACATATTTACAATTATGGCAGTGATAATTCAACGACGTTCCGGTTACCAAGTGGAGGACCCTGAAGGGATGGATTATCCCGCTAAATAGGGCCACCCAGGTAATGAAATAAAAAGTCTCGATAACACATGACAGCAAGCTTGCTTTCGGAGACAGGAATTTAAAAAAATTAGAATGACTTAACTAATAGAACTTAACTAAACACCCGTAACAGTAAATAACATTCATTCAATTGCCTTGATGTATCAGATAGTGGCGTAATTTGTTCTTAAATATTTTTAAAGCAGTCAATTGTCGGATCCATAGGGGAACATCATTCCATACCTTAACCCCTGCAAATCTAATGGAAAACAGTCGAGTATTTGTGTGGGCAAGGGGCTGTCGATACAACTTGGTGCTTCTGGTGGGATAGGAATGTATTTCAGAGGTAAGGAGGAAAAGTTTTTTGTATATAGCAGGTAATAGATTGTGCTCATACCGATACATGAATTCGCCTACTTGCTCTATCCTAATCTGTTCAACAGTTAACATTTTAAATTCAAGAAACGACTTGCTGGTGTGATTCCATTGCACTCAAGAACGATAGTGGATCTCCCTCCAATCCATGATCAAGAGGTACCACTGTTCGGTAAACTCTCAAAAACTTGTTGGCGAACTCTTTCTGTAGTAGAATATAGGTGGTAGTGGAGCGCCTTTATCCTTCTTGAATAACAGGGGGTCAAACTCTGCCAGAAGGGCTTTGCGTTTTACACGTCTTTGTTTTCGCACAGGTGGAACTGGCTTCGGAAGAAGTGGTTTCAACAAGCGTCGTTTGGTTGCTTCCGGGATTGATTCATCAAGAATATTCTGTATCATATTAATGTACTCATCCATGTTCTCTCTGTGGTTATTATTCAGTGTCAATGTTTCTCTAATTGAGCTCGAAATTCCTAATCAGATCGTTTCTCTAATTGGGCATCATTTTTCTCCTCGTCTTCGACCAATATCATTGATAAACGCCTCCATTCAGGACGAAATTCTTTGACTTTGGCGTACACCCATCTTGTCTTTTCAACATGAAACTCGCAGTCCATACATACCGCGATAGGCGTCTTAACACCTCTTCCGCATTTAGTACAAGGCCTCGATTTACCACCTCTTTTGAGCAGTCTTTTATGTATTGCACAATAATCTACAGAAGAGGTGCGAGAACAATTGGCCACTTTACCCAGAACGAGAAACTTACATTGGTTTTCTCCGTCCATGTTTTCATATTCACAACACATACATTTCTCTAATTAGGTGTTTATTTCTTCCGAAGAAAGTTTATTTACGAATCGTACGGCTTTTCATCATAGGTCATTGTAAATAATATTTAGGCATTGTCGTCTGTAATGTTCTATAACTAAAACCTATGTTTATCTAACAACCAACCCATTCCTTGGGATTTTCCCAAGATCTTGGCATTTTGGGGTCGACTTGGGATCTGGGGATTGTTTATTGCAAATGGGATTTTTCCCAAGATTTCCCAAGATCTTGGGATTTCCCCAGATTTCCCGAGATCTTGGGATTTCCCCAAGATTTCCCAAGATCTTGGGATTTAATAAAGGAGTGGTCGCACTGCTCGCAATACATATAATAGTTATTCGGTTTTTTCCACGGAAGCGCTGTTACTCCCGCATTTAGAGTCCGTTCGCAGTTTATACCAGCTGGGCTTACTGTTTGTGTGTGGCATACGGGGGATAAATTGTAATATTGGATGAATAAGATGGGGATAAGTTAAGACTCTGTTAACCCTCGGGCTACCAAGGGGGGCGGGTGGTTACCACCCACCCCCTACTTTTTTATGCATAATGTTTTTCTTCATATGGAATATAATTTTTACGGTTTAGGTAGCTGTAGTAGATTCATTGGCGCACATTTTGAGGTAAACATCATGATGGTACCTCACGCCGTTCAACAGTTATACCCGATATAGCAGAGGTATACCAGAGGGGTGGATACCACCCCCTTTAGTTTTTGGACCATAGCTTAGTCAGTTTTCTTCGTAGAAGAGAAACAAAAATACCATTCTATAGAGGGAATGCAGGGCTTCATTTGCTTGCTTACTTTTTTGTCTTTTGAACACCGGAAGTGATAAAATAAACAATAATACGCGTTATATGTGAAAATGGCTGAATGCAGCATCACAATTTCGCTGTATCTAATACAGACTATGGACTAGTTTGTAGGTTATTGTTACAAATGAAGCATCATTATCTTTAAAATGTTCTTTTATACATAGATCAGTTTCTAAACACACATAATCTTGTATTTGTTTATCCAAAAGTACAAAATGTACGCACTAATAGAAATATCGCTAATTATCCGTTCCGTTGTTAAAACTGATGTAATTTCGAGATGTATTCACATAATGTACAACTAAATATACCATTTTGTTCAGAAATAAATGCTGAATCCATTGCTATATTACAAGATATGATATGTGAAACCTGGGATTATTATTACTGAAGGGATTCGAAACGGACGCAAATTGGGTCATTGCCCTAGATTATGTCTGTGACTCTGATTTTACATCCGGGACCTTTGCAGGTCAGATCAGTTTTAGTCCCGTTTCTCTTCTGGACGATTGTCGTTACGAAACGAAAGCGATTTAATTCAATAAAATAATTTGCACCGTATGTATCTTGTAAATTACTAAAACAAAGTCGAGAATGATTTATTTGGCTTTGTTTGCGTTTGCTCCGTCGAGAGTATTTATCCTGCTGAGTGCCCGGATGACAGTGTAATCTAAAAATAGATGGTCACATACATCGCCCGCGATGTTTCAGAAAAGACGATCTCTGATTGGCTGACATATTGCCGCTGCGTATCCCGTCAGTAATAATAGTCCCAGGTGAAACCAAACGCGAAATCCAGGGGTGGTAACAACCCCCCCATGGTAGCCAGTGTTAAAAACCTCGGTTGCCTGAGGGTTAAGACATTTGTTGTTAGCTTTACGCCGAAGTATTTACGAAAGCCAGCATTGTGTGTTAGCCGCTTCTAAAAAGTGTTAGACTCGGCTTTAGGTTTATATCGACATGGACCATTATGGGTCATACATGGACGATTGAGAACCGAACTTTTCGAAATGTTTCTCATTTGTATGAAGTGTAAGCGATTTCATCTTCCTAGCGTAGGGGATATAATTATAAAATTATAATTTTCACAAAAGGCTTTTGAAAGATAGGCCTATCTGCGCAATTCATTTGCGCTTTTTAGTTCCTGGTTTCTCACAAACGGTTTCTTCCTGGCAATGCTATTAGGCCTATAGTCCGGTTAATGCTTTCTTTTTCAACAGGAATTGGCTTGCACTCGCGTTTTTCACATCGGCTTTTATAAGCCCGGTGACGCGACTTTTAGGCTACTTTCTCTTTCAATAAATAGGAAAATAGGCCTACACTGAATATTAGGGTGCTCCAGAATGTAATGGATTTTTAAAAAGTTCCAAAAAGTACTGCTCCCATTCCATTCCATTTTCCCATTCCATTTATCACTTTGTACAACTGTACCAAGTTTCAGACCAATTAAAAAATGCTAAGCCTTGCCCCCGGCACAACATTTTAGATTTTGTGAAAATATGGGAATTTGCTTAAAATCGGCAATATCATGGAGGAAAAATGTAATTATTTTCATGATGATTAACTTCTTTCGTGAACTATTGTGTGCAGAGGTGTAGTATTGGTAACTGTACTTGTACTCAAGTGCAATTTGAGTACAGTCTTTAAGTACTTGAACTTGTACTGGAGACCTAAGTACTTGTACTCGTACTTGAGACCTAAGTAGGCTACTTGGACACAAATGAAATTTCTACAGGCACTCGGGGATACTTTACCAGTAGGCTTTGTCTTTCCTTTAAGTCATTAATTCTTACATTCTGGATATTTTGGCAGTTCTGTATGGACCGCATCTTGTTCAGAATTTCTTCCGGTTGTCTTGCTAAAATAGCGGCCACGGACGGTGATAATGCTAACAATAAAAATACTAATATTCCTAGAGCGGTTAAGTTTGGTTATGATAATTTCACTTTCAAGGGAAATGCTACTTCTGCTAAGTGCAAGTTTTGTAGTGAGAAAACAACTGGCACAACATCAAACTTTGGTAAACACTTGCAAAGACTCCATACGGAGAGGTGAGCAGTGACTAACAAATCATTTGAACTCTATCGAGTAATGTAAATGTAAGTCGTCGAACATTCTCAGCCCCATACGAAAGCCGCGAGAGGGAAACCAGCTTATTCACCGAAATAATGCATTTTATGAATTGTATTATAGGACTTCTAGCAATAAACCACTGAACCTATGGCTTATACGTGGAATTCATATGTGAATGGGGCTCATTTGTGAAAATTGTGAGTTTTCTATGTTCCTCTGTGTTCTATGTTCCTCTCGAAAAAGTCTTCCGCTGCGTGTGCGAGATGGTGCATAGAGCTCTGTTAAGGAAACATTGTCATCTGTATCAAAACGCGCTTAGTTAGGCCACTTAGGTAGTCATTTGCGAATCACTTTTCTGTTTTACGTAAAACGCTAATTAAGGAATTTTCTTCGTGTTGCTCCAATAGTCAAAGACTGCCTACAACTAGTATGTTCTTATTTAATGTGTGCCGATATGATTATGTCTTATGTGAATGAGACAGATGCTTTGTTGGGGACTACATCAAGTTTCTTTGGCAGTGGTGGAGCAGTTGCTACACAAACGTCTCATTTTGGCACGATAATCACAGATACGGTTGCAGCAACCGAAACTGCAGACCTCATGCATCAAAAAGTCTAAGCTATTTGGTCACTACTTTACACGATCTTCTGTTAAACCGAGCACCTTATCATCACAAGTGACAACCTGGTTGAATATCAGAGGCCATGATGACTTTGATGAAATTGATTGTTTGGACGTTTGGAATCCAGCAAAACTGTTCTTGACAATAGCGTTTAGAGTTTTGAGTGTGCCTGCATCTAGTGCTCTGGTTGAAAGTGTGTTTAGTTTAATATTAAAACAGTTTCGATCGAATCTGAGTGACAAGATGCTCACATCCATTATATTTCTCAAAAAGCAATATTATAAATGAGTGCATGTGGCAATACACCATTGCTTTGTCAAGGAAGTAAATCCTTGTTCTTGCAGTAGCCATGTGTACTTTTACTTGTACTCGATACCTTAGTACTTGTACTCGTACTTGATACTTAAGTATTTGTACAGGTACTTAAGACCTCAGTACTTGTATTTGTACTTGCAACCTTTCATGTTCTGGCCAATAAATATGAAACATATTAGTTTTTTCATATATACTTAAATACCGGTAATTTGTGTTTTCAACCGAAAAATGCGATTATTGTTAAAACTTCATCGTGCTGGGGCAAGGCTTAGCCTTAATGTAAAAGCCTAAAATTTGGATTTTTAGACTCATCTCTATGAGACGCATGGGAAAATGCCCGGGGAGCAATGAATTTTCAACTTTTTATTTTCTGGAGCACCCTACTGAATATGCGATATTAAAAATATTTCAAATTGCACATATAATCGCTGTTCACCTGCAATTCGTCAATAGGTTCTTTTATAACATTATCGGTTCGTCAACTTTCGTCAATAAATTCGTCCATAATTTCGAAAACGTGTAGTTTAGCGTCGTACAACCCTATGACGCACACCTTCCTGGCCAACACATTTAGCACACCTGGGGTCTAATAGACCCCACCGATAAAACGGGTGGAATTTATACCATCGAAAGTGGAAATGAATGCTCCAAGTTTAGGTTGGACAGAGTGCGAGCACTTACGGAAAATGTTTGAATGATGATACAATGTTAGATTCAATGTACGAAACAAAAAATCGTTTGTTGTAACCTAAGTACAACACCACAGTGATCGTTCTAATGCTTGAAATGAAAGTTCTTGTGACGTCTGTGATAAGTATGTATGTATGTATGTATGCATGCATGTATGTATGTATGTATATATGTATGTATGTATGTATGTATGTATGTATGTATGTATGTATGTATATATGTATGTATGTATGTATGTATGTATGTATGTATGCATGCATGTATGTATTTATGTATGTATGTATGTATGTATGTATGCATGCATGTATGTATGTATGTATATATGTATGTATGTATGTATGTATGCATGCATGTATGTATGTATGTATATATGTATGTATGTATGTATGTATGTATGTATGTATGTATGTATGTATGTATATATGTATGTATGTATGTATGTATGTATGTATGTATGCATGCATGTATGTATTTATGTATGTATGTATGTATGTATGTATGTATGTATGTATGTATGTATGTATGTATGTATGTATGTATGTATGTATGTATGTATGTATGTACGTATGTGCGTATGCATGCAGGGATCAATCAATCAATCAAATCCAATCAATTTATTGCAACCCAAAAAAATAACAGAAATATATATCTAATTGCAACCCAAAAACATAACAACAATATATCACATAACGACATAAAGAGAAAAAGAAACCAGGGTAGCAAAAGGGAAACCCAGAAGGAATGTTAGTCCCGCTTAAGTAGGGTCCCCGTGCCTTTGTATTCTATAACCTAAATTCATTATTGGCCTGTGAAAGAAAGAGAGATATAATGGTAAGGGCCTAATTAGTTGACTTAATTTTCTTCTAATTATCGTTTTCTGTGTACATAAATTATTTCTGACTTTGTATGTAAAGCGCTGAGCGTTTGCTTGCGTTTAATAAAGAACATTCTTACTTACTTACTTACTTAATTAAATCAAATCATTGCATGAGAAGAAAAACTTAATTATAATCTTAACTAAGAACTTAACTAAATGCGGCTTTGTGCCATTCACGGTAATGTGTAGATGTTATACAGATAAAAGAAGGTGTGTACGTAATCTTTTTTTAAAGATGAACAAATTATTAGACATACGTATATTGGAAGGGATTGCATTCCATATCAGTGTCCCCTGAGACTTGACTGTATGGAGCCGAGCGTTGGAATGAACCTTAACAGAACGGAAAGTGGAGGCATTTCTAGTATAGTGGGAGTGTATAATATCATAAGCGTGGGGCAAGAAATTTTTGAATATCGGTGGGAGAAGTCCGTGCTCCAAGCGAAAAAAGAACTCCCCAACTTGAAAATCCCTAATTTGGTCGATTCTCAGTATTTTCAATTCTCTAAACAGTGGGGCAGTATGTGCCCATTTTCGAACACCAGCAATTAATCGAACAGCCCTTTTTTGTATAATTACCAATCTTATCAACCTAGAGGGATAGGTCATTGCCCAAATCAAGTTACAATAGCTAAGATATGGATAGATGAGTGCATAATATAGATTTAACTTAACAGATTGAGGCAACAGATAAACAATACGACTCAAAATTCCAACATTCTTAGCAATCTTATTAGAAATCTCATTAATGTGCACTTTCCATGTCAGATGTTAATCGATATGTACCCCCAAGGATCTAGTTGATTCAACCTGCGTAAGAGGAGCATCTTTGATTGTTATACCCAAATTCTCACTAAGTGGTGTTTTTCTATGAGACTTGAATAAAATGTAATTGGTTTTATCAAGATTCAATGAAAGTTTATTCGCCGCAAACCATTCATTTATTTTAGCAAGTTCCACGTTCACAAGGCGCACCAGCTCCATCCAAGATCCATGGGAGTAAAAGACATTAGTATCATCCGCAAATAATATGAAGTACAAGGTAGGCGAAGTTTTAGCTAGGTCATTAATGTAAAGAAGGAATAGTAATGGCCCAAGGTTGGATCCTTGAGGGACACCATATTTAATCCAATTAAGTTCTGACCATACACCATTGTGTATCACTGAATGCGGTTTGTCACTCAGGTTTCAATAAAACGAATATATATATTGCAGAGGACCCTTTGAGAACGTTTATCAAGATAACTTGCAAACCAGTTTAGTTGGGTGCCTCTGATTCCATAGTATTCTAATTTCTTTAGTAGGATACCATGATCGACCGTATCAAAGGCCTTTGCTAAATCAAAGAAGACCCCCACCGAGTATTCGTTATTATCAATGGCCCTAGTAATCATATCTTGCATATTGACTAACGCCATATAAGTGGAGTGCCCCTAAACTCTTGGCTATAGCAATCCAAATGGTACACACCTTTACAATTTGTACATACAATACACTCGATAGGTTCCATGATTATGTCATCACAAATACCGCATACAGATAGAGCGCCTTCAGCCATCAAAAGTGGGCCAGGGTACGAAGGATAGAAGCCACCGCGTAAAATCAACAATACAGCTTAATACAAGAGAATTAGGTCAATTTTATTCAGAGAAGAACATTGTGCATTAATTCATGCTAGATATTATTCCCTTAATCATACATTCTCGTTAATGTATCATTGATGATCATCAAGTTTCGTGCAGAGGAAAACTTATTAGGCTACTGTAACACCAGTCCTCACGAGAATGCATCAATAATGTCAATCACATCAAGATCCATGCGAAAAGAAACTTAGCATAACAATTCACGATTCATCTTATTCGTTGAAAACTTAAATACTCGCTTATGGTAGGCTTCAATAATGTTAAACGGACCATCAAATGAATTAAACTATAGTAAGTTTACATAAATTCAACTATCAATATCGAGATAACAGAGAAAAGAAAAAAACAGGCAATGAAACAGAATCCGTATAAAAAGATAACAAACTAAGAGGAAAGAAAGAAACGAGAAGGCACAGCGGCAGAGATCCCGAGGATTCATAAGAAAGAGACGTACTGAGTAAGTCGTAGTTTGATGATTGTCCGGTCTTAAGGTAATGTAACTGTATAGATGCGAGGAATCGCAAGGGCCAAAAATCCCGTCGATCCGTAGCAAATAGAGACAGTATAATGAGCGAGCCGCAGTTCGATGATCATCCATGATCGAGGTTGCCTACAGCAGCTGGAGAAGCGAGGAGTCGCAGAGGCCAAAAATCCCGCTGATCCATAGGTCAAAAAGTGACACATTGTTTTAGCCAAAGTTCGTTGATTACCTTGATTCGATGTATAGGAGCCGTAAAAGTCCAGAGAAAACAATTCCGAACAACGAAAGCAGTAAAAGTTCCATCTCTGCTCGAAGATGATAAACAATAGCTGCAAAGAACGTTCTGTTACATCTTCCATAGATGGACGTCCACCATGAGACGAAGACAGGAGCGAAGTCTCATTTGATTGTTGCACCAATAGTGTAATGTAGCCTATAGTAAGTGCAGGAATTCTCAGTGGTTAAACGTCCACGATAAAAAATTGTAACAGTAGCGTAGGATGGATCTATGTATGGTGGGATGGATGTAGGCATGCATGTTTGTATGTACGTATGTATGTAGTATGTATGTATGTATGTATGTATGTATGTATGCATGTATGTATGTATGTACGTATGTATGCAGGGATGGATCAATGTATGGATGGATGTATGTACGCATGTATGTACTCATGTATGAATTTGTATGTATGTGTATAATGTAATGTAACAAAACATTTATATAGCGCCACTTAAGAGTCTCACAGAAGCGCTCAACACGTGGCCATCAAACAGCTGAAAAAGTGTGTCTTTAAGAGTCGATAGACAACCATGTAACCACATGCAGCATTAGTGGCACGCACAGCTGGCGGAAGAGTATTCCAGATCCGTGGCGCCGCAATCGAGAAGTCCCGACGAGCACGGGTGGTGGTTCGAAACGAAGGTATAATTAAATCATTTCGCGAGTCAGACCGGAGAGCCCGCCGACCAGTTTGAGTGCCAACTGGAAGGCACAGTTCAGCAATGTAGTCCGGAGCAGTGCCAGTCGTAGCCTTCCAAACCAGCGTAGCGATCTTGAATTTAACACGATCAGCAACTGGAAGCCAGTGTAGCTCACGCCGCATGTAGTCGGATATATGTGTGAATATTTCGGCAGGTCAGCCAGAAGTCTGTCTGCTGCATTCTGAACGAGCTGAAGTTGACGAATGCGGAACTCAGGGAGGCCCAGGAGGACTCCATTACAGTAGTCAAGGCGTGTTAGAACAAAAGAGTGCATTAGCACAGCCGCGGCGTTCAGCGACAGCGTCCTCCGTAAAACTCGGATCTGTCTGAGCTCGTAATAACTTGTCCTTGAGATATGTGACACATGATCAGCCATCGTAAGCCCACCATCAAGAAGCACCCCAAGATCCCTCACCACATCACAGGACTGTCCACCAAGGGATGCTGATGCAAGGGCATCAATCCTACAACGTGAACGTCTTGTACCGAACCATATAAACTGTGACTTAGTCGGGTTGAGTCTAAGACGATTGGCAGACATCCAGTCATGCACCATCGCAAGTGCACAACGCATTTGTTGCGCGCATACCAGTGAATCCTCAGGTCGACAGGACAAATAAAGTTGAAGGTCATCAGCAAACTGATGAGATGTGGGACCCAGCGACGCCACAACATCATAGAGGTCAGCTGTGTAGAGAATGAACAGTAGTGGCCCCAGGACTGAGCCCTGAGGAACACCACAAACAACAGGCGCCCAGACAGACCTGTCGTCTCCAATCTCTACCCTCATGGTCCGCCCCTCAAGATAGGAGCAGAACCAAGCCACTGCACGGCCTGAGATCGCGTACAGTGTATGATGCCGCAAGCCTTGTAAGCACATGCATGCATGCATGTACATGTATATATATGTATGGATGTGTATTTGTATGTATATATACATGCGTAGGGATGCATGTATGTATGCATGCACGTATGTATGATGGATGATATATATGTGTGTGTGTATGTACTTGTAGGTATGTGTGTACATGCATGTATGCATTTTCATGTACATATATACATGTATATGGATGTATATTCGTATTTATAGATATATATATATATATGTGTGTGCATCCATGTATGCATGTGTGCTTTTTGTATGTATGCATGGAAGGATAGATCTATGTATGTATGTATTTACGGATGCATGCATGTATATATTTGTATATAATGTGTGTGTATATGCATGTACGCATGTACTTGTATATATGTATAGGATCCTGAGTGGCCGAAGTGGGTTGGTGCCCGCTCCCCGCGCCGGCGCCCGGGTTCGCTTCCCGGTCGGGTCGGATTATCAGAGATTAATTTCTCGGATCTTTTGCGGGTGGCTCGGTCGCATTATAAACGTGGAGTACAATACAACACACAATACAACACATCACAATACAACTGGGGCGCGGTGGTGTAGGGGTATGTTCGGTGCCTTGCAGCTGGAGGGTTGCGGGTTCGGATCCACCTCAAAGTCGCCGCGTAGGGACCCTGGGCAAGTCCTTCACTCGCAATTGCTCATGCGCTTCGGCGTGAAACTCCGATTCAGCGTTCGCGCAGTAGTCGGGACCGCCTCTGAATGGGAAATCTGGTTGGGGCGCTATAACAAGTGTTCAAATACAATACAATACAATACAATATGTATGGATGTATACTGGTATGTATATATATGTGTGCATTTGTGTATGCGTGTACGTATGGATGGATGGATGTATGCATGCGTGCATGTATATATTTGTATGTATGTGTGTATATATATACGCATGTACATGTATATATGTATGGATGCATATTGGTATGTATTTATATATGTGTGTATGTATGTGTGTATGCATGTATGTAAGTATGTATGTGTTATGTATGATGTATGTATGTAGGTATGTAAGTATGCATGCATGCATGTATATATTTCTATGTGTGTATATGCATGTATTCATGTACATGTATATATGTAGGAATGTATATTTGTATGTATAAATATGTGTGTGTATTGATGGATGTATGTTATGTATGTATGTATGTATGTATGTATGTATATATTATGTATGTATTGTAGGCATGTGTGTATGTATGTATGTGTGTATTTGTGTATGTGGTGTATTTGCGTGTAACGTAGCCTGGTTTATGTTATGGTCAATGTTAAAGCCTGAGGTCTGCTGGACCCCAGGTGTGCTAACTATGCCCTAGTGTCATTCTTATTTTTGTATCATTGAACCCAGAATTCTAAACTCTTCGAATTTTTCCGTATATGTATAGAGGGATGAATAGCTGAGGAAATTGAATTATTTCAGATTTTTACTATTTGTATCAACGCAGCTATTCAAGGAAGTTCCATCGATGGGGTCAAATTGACCCCAGGTGTGCGTCATAGGGATAATCTTAGGCCTATTTGCATGGTTCTTCGTTTTGCGAAAACAGGTTGGATTGACAAAACGATATCTTGCTAAATA
>JACEVL010000146.1:0-27500 GCA_020284085.1 Aporrectodea caliginosa
GTCATTTGGTGCCAAGTTCCAGGGTCGATGCAATCAATAGTCATCTGCACGTATATACTTATACACAGCATGCTTAGTCAGTCGTACATATAAATATGGAGAGAGCGGTATAATAACGAGATCCATATATATATGTGTGCATAATGTATCACCCAGTCGTAAACTGCAACAAAGAGTGAAAGGTATACGAGGAGGAATGTCTACAGTGACACGTGGAATGGCATTCAGCACGACAGAGACTGTGTGTGTAACTATCCTGTCCTGTCCTGTCCTCTCCTGTCATCTCCTCTTCTCTTCTCTTCTCTTCTCTTCTCTTCTCTTCTCTTCTCTTCTCTTCTCTTCTCTTCTCTTCTCTTCTCTTCTCTTCTCTTCTCTTCTCTTCTCTTCTCTTCTCTTCTCTTCTCTTCTCTTCTCTTCTCTTCTCTTCTCTTCTCTTCTCTTCTCCTCTCTTCTCTCTCATTTTCCTCTTCGCTTCTCTTCTCTTCTCTTCTCTTCTCTTAATCTTCTCCTTCTTCTCTTCTCTTCTCTCTCTCTTCTCTTCTCTTCTCTTCTCTTCTCTTCTCTTCTCTCCTCTCTCTTCTCTCTTCTCTTCTCTTCTCTTCTCTTCTCTTCTCTTCTCTTCTCTTCTCTTCTCTTCTCTTCTCTTCTCTTCTCTTCTCTTCTCTTCTCTTCTCTTCTCTTCTCTTCTCTTCTCTTCTCTTCTCTTCTCTGCTCTTCTCTTCTCTTCTCTTCTCCTCTCCTCTCTTCTCCCTCTCTTCTCCTCTCTTCTCCTGTCCTGTCCTGTCCTGTCCTGTCCTGTCCTGTCCTGTCCTGTCCTGTCCTCTCCTCTCCTCTCCTCTCCTCTCTCCTCTCCTCTCCTCTCCTCTCCCTCTCCTCTCCTCTCACTCTCCTCTCCCTCTCCCTCTCTCTCCTCTCCTCTCTCTCCTCTCTCTCTCGGCGAGATGCACGCAACCTGGAAAAGGAAATATTGATTTATTGGCTGAGACTATAGAAAGGCCTACAGCTTTCAAGTCACTCTCACAGCTTTGTATTCGGCCTAAACAATAAAATGACAGGCATTTCTGGGTGGCCAAGTCTCCTCGTTTGCACCTGGCTACCAGCCGCCTCTACTAAATGAGTATTAGACACACGTCGTTTATGCATTATATATATATATATATATATATATATACCATATATATATATATATATATATATATATATATATATATATAACAGGCCGGCGGCTTATATATATAAATTAGGAAGCAGAGGCCATAAACAGACATGCAGACATACAGACAGACGGGCAAAGCATCCTCCTGTTTTGTGTATAGCCTAGACAAACGAACAGAAGGCCAGACAAACAGACACACAGGTAGACATATGTGCGTTGATTACGGTGATTAGAATTGTTATACACAGAGAGACAACTAGGCCTATATATATATATACATATGCATATGTATATATATATGCATATATATATATATATATATATATATATATGAGCATGGGGTGGCTGGAGGATTCTGGCGTGGTAGGCCTATAGGCCGATGAATGGCGAAAGCGCGTTCTAGATTGGATGGTGTCTGGTAGATTCTGACGCTCCCTTCCGACATTCTGACGATGGAAGGCAGCTGCCAGATGAGATAAATGATGGCAAATGGCTGATGCTACTACCACCTCCTCCACCTCCACCATCACCACCACCATCACCACCACCACCACAAATACCGCTACTACTACTATACAACATGTGCAGGCCATAACTCCGGTCGGTCTCTGCCTGCCCAGCCCCGTACATCCACGGCCCGGCATGGGCGCAGGGAGAGAACCGCTGTCTCGGGTGTGTGGGGGCGGTGTTTCATTTCCGCGCCGGAACACTGGCGCAGTGCCAGCGCGGAAAAAGTCGCCGCCACTTGCGGCCAAATGAATTTTCAAGTTCGCTGGCATCCAAGAGATCTTCATCTTGCGCCTCGATAACGAAATTGCCGCGTAAAAATAATCCAGACGACCGGTCCAAGGCCCTTCGGTGCACTGGCATCCGACGCCATTCGTTCGCTCCCACCCGTCAATCATCCGCGCGGGCGGTGGCGCTGCGTCGGCCGCGCCTGGTAGGCGTGGCTTCAGAGCGCGCTGCGGTCGGCTCGGCGGTCGTAGATCGTCGCGATTGGTCGACGGCCGACGGCCTATCCCGTCGGTCACACCCACTGTACACCTCCTGTTTTGTGTCGTCTCTGCAGGTCTGGGCTTCACGCGTCGGTAACAAATATTATTGTGTGTGTGCGTTTGGCAGCGGAATTGTTGTAAGCTTACTATGTCTGTCAACAAGTGCCACAAGACTTGACCAGACGAAAGACAGACGGGTACATTGGACACGCATGACGATCATAGTAGGACACGCGTGAAGGCGCAGCTTAGCGAATCCTCGGCATCGTGTACTCAACTGCGTCGATTGCGTTCTGTTGTCGGAATCGGGAAACTGGATTTTGTTACGAATTCCGAATGATTACCTCATCGCTGCCGCCGTTTGAATGGTGTCCTTGACGGACCAGGCACATGGTGGACGACAGCCTTCGACGATCAGTCGGGCAGGGATCTCCTCCGCATCGAGGTAACTAACTGGCCGTGTTTTGAATCTGTGACTCTCTCGCCTTAGAACTATTAAGTGAATCAGGGAGCAGTGACGAGTTAGTTTGATGGATGCTGTTATAAGTCGTAATGGAATAGCAGCAGCAGCAGCGTTGAGAATCGATCCGCGGACACTGAGTCGTCTTAGAGGCACAATTCTCGAATGTTCCGTTGGTTTCTTGTTATTGCGAGTGTTGAAGGAGTCGGAGTCGGTCGTTAGAGGGCGAGGAGGAGGAGGGACGAGGCGGCGTCGGCGACGGTCTTACACCGCGTAACCTCCGATCAAAGAAGACACCCGAAGACGACGACGACGACGAAGGGAGACATCGAAGACGGTGAGAGACCGAAAGCATATCAGCTTCCTTTCTTTCCTTCACCCCTTTCCATCCTCCTGTTTCCTTCTCCTCCTTCTGCTTCACCATCTCCTCCTGCTCCTCCTTCTCTGTCGCCCAACGGGTACAGAGAAGAAGAGGAAGCTGGCAGTCAACCACCCCCACCCCGATTCCGTCGCCTCATCCTCCTATATGCAGTACGCAGACCTCCAGTCCCGTTACCTCCACCACCATCCTCTGCAACCGGTCACGCACCAGATGTCCGCCCCATCGACGGGCCTCGCCCCCATGTCGTCCTTCTACGACGACTCCTACTGCTATCGGGGCTCGGCTGGGGCTCCCGGAGGCCCCTCGGCAACGTCAGGGTACCTCGGTCTGGCCATGGGGAGCATGTCTGCCGCAGCCGCCGTCTACGGCTACGAACCCTACACGCGGTTCTCCCGGTCGTCCCACTACCCGTCGCCCTACTGCAGTGCGGCTGCAGCGGCTGCGGCTGCTGCGGCAGCGACCAGCATCCCGTCTCAGCATCCTCATCCGACGGATATGGTGAAGCCACCGTACAGCTACATCGCTCTGATCGCCATGGCCATCATGAGCCATCCAGAGAAACGGGTCACACTCAACGGAATCTACCAGTTCATCATGGCCAGGTAGGACACTCCACTAATTGATCAATTGATGGATCGATTGATTGATTGACTGATTGATTGATTGATTATGCTCGATCACTTGCACTTCGGCCCTCCTCCTATATATACTCCTCTGTCTGCATGTGTTTGCCTGTTTGTCTAAATATCTGTCTGGCTGTCCGTACGTCTTTCTGTGTCTCTGTCTGTCTGATTACGTGTATGTAAATGTCATCTGTCTGTTTGTCCATGTGTATCATTCTGTCTCTCATGTATACAGCTGTTGTAATTATATAGCGCCTCTTTAGAGCTCTCAGATGATGTCTATCTCTCTGTCTATATATCCATCTATATCCATGCACCCATTCTTCTCCTTCTGCAGTACTCCACCTATCTGTCTATATATTATACCTATCCATGCACCCATTAATCTATCCGCCTATATATAGGACTCTACCTATCAATCTACGTATCTATCCATCTCATCTGGCCGTTTATCTATATCGATATATATATTCACACACAATTCAATTAATCTATCTATCCATCTATCTCCGGTCGTTCAGAACTTCTATACGTAGCCTCCATATTTACACACACATTTAATAATCGCTCATCGTATAACTGTTGCAATGCAGTGTAACGTAAGACTTCATTAAATGTCGACGTCATGTCAAAATCCCAACTATGTATCTATCATTTTTGGACGAGATACTCTGACGAGTCTGTCCTGTAGTGGCGCTATAGAAATTTCCAATTACCATTATTTTGTAAACAAGTGACTGCTATATATATATAACTTGACCTAGATTAATCTATATAAGTTGTAGTCCTATATAAATTGCAACCCTTATGCTCCTAAGTAGAATAGTTGTGGAATGTTACGTATTCGTATTACGCATATAACATATTCTGACCTGTGTATATTCTAACCTGATGAAAATGGCCTTTTATTCCGTCAAAGACCTGTATGCAATCTAACTCTCAATGCTAGTGACCTATATTCTAACCCTGTATATAGATTCATCATTCTGCAGGAACTATTCCAGCCTCGAATATACACTTGGTTACTCTAACCCCACGCATGCAATGCACGTGGCCTTATGTATACCCCGCCCGTAGCTCTGTTGATTGGTTTACAGGGTCACCTCTGACCTTGCATTTGTGACAGCTCATTTGAGATGGGTTGCAGAGGTTGGAGCTTGGGCAGTCGTATATATGTATGCGCAACATATTATATATGCTGAGCTCTATACTGGATAAGACGATTATGAAGCACAATTATTGGACGAGGGGAAAATTAGGGGAAATATTGAGTGATGACTGACAATTCTATGGGAAACTGACAAGCTATATACATGCCCTATACTTGTCAAGGAGTGTTAATAGGGGTCTCTATTTGCAAATGAGATATTCATCACTCTGCATTGATGGCTCGAGTGATAGGACTTCCAAAGTGTATACGAATGACGCTCAGATCATGCAAAATTCATGCAAATTCGAGTATAAACAGTGTGGAAGAGGAATAGGGAAAGCCCTATTCCTCCTGCATGCTCCAAAGGGAGGAATAGGGAGACGAGGAGGAATGGGAGAAAGAGGAGGAGAGGAAGAGAAGGAGGAAGAGGAGGAGGAAGCGGAGGACGAGGAGCACATTATGTTAGCTTGTCATTTTTTACTGCATGGGCTTCATTTATATATGTAATTATTGCAGTAATAGAATTCCGTGTAGGCCTATAACAGCACAAAGTCACTTCGATGATTGACTTTCCGAATAAGCAATTTACAATTTAAATTCAATAACAAGACATGGATGGGTTATGCATCGTATATATATTCTCTATGCAACAGGCAGGACGGTTGTTATATACATGTATAGAGGCAGCCCTTTAGCGCTTACATCATGAGATGGATTCGATTATTGCCTTACTTACTTCTTTATTGAATAAATAGATAGTTGCATTATGCTCTGCAGTATAGTCCATCTTTACTTAAATGTGAGGGGTTATTTGGCCGATTTAACCCCATCGCAATGATCGCAGAGGCGAGAAATGGATTCTGGTCGTCATGTATACATGTATATGCCGCGGGATCACACTCGTATACATGTATTGGTATCTTGCTCAATTTATTCAATTATTACAGTCAATATATATTGGACATAATTACGCTTTACATAAATAAATTACATAAATACACTTCGAGGTATATATAGTCTTCGATAGTAGGCCCTATACGTCTATCAGTTAATCTATATTCGTATACTCTATTACGCTATAGAAGCCATCACAGTTTGTGTACATTCGTCCATGCAGGCATTGTAACTGTATAGTTGTAACTGCGCATTTATATAGCATGCACCACGCACTTCAAGAAAGATTAGGCAGAGGTGCGATGCTATGTAATGTAATCGCCGATTTATATAGCGCCTCTTCAAGAGAAACTCATCAGAGGTGCAACTGTCGACCTTAAAATATAACGATGGAAAAGAAGGATCGGAAAAAATGGTTTTCAAGCGCTTACGGAATATATATGGTATAGAAAGACCATGCAAGACATTGATGTCGTAAGATTTTAAATAACCTATATTTGCAGAAAGTTGGACTGACCACAGCGAAGCTTATGTGCTGCACTGTGGAGGTTCTGCATGTATGGTTGGCATTGGTTGGGAGAAAAACGAGGTCACCCTGCGCAGAAGAGCTAAGAAATCTGCGACTATAGGAATGGATGAGACAATACACAATACTCGTTTATTGAAAACTCAATAGCTGACACGGACGCAAGTTCTACAAATTACCTGGTTCGGGGCTTTTATGTGGGGCTGTAAAAACGAGACGAGACGAGATATTTGAAGAATCTATAACAGGAATAATGTAAAGTTCTGCATGAAGGGTAATGTGCTGTAGTCTTGTGACATCGTGCCATATAATGTGTAAATTGCAAGTTAATTAGTCAATTATGAATTTGATGTGAATTTTGTAATTATATTATTTAATACAATATTTGGTGTAATGCTGTTACGTTTTGCTAAAGATGAAGATTTTGATTTATGTGGTGTGGCGCGATGTAACTTGCAATGTTTGGTGCAATAATTTAAATCAGAGATGGGAACGATTAGTTAAATCGCTAATCTATTAGAATAAGAATTAGCTAATCGGTTGGAATTAGAATTAGCAAAATCATGTCGCTAATCGATTGAAGTAGAATTAACTGTTTGTCTAATCGATTAGCTAATCGATTAGTTAAATTGCTAATCAATTAGAACTAGCTACTGAAATTTGCTAATCGATAATCGATTAGTTAAATTGCTAATCGATTAGAATTAGCTACTGAAATTTGCTAATCGATTAGAATTAGAATTAGCAAAATCTTGTAGCTAATCGATTGAATTGGAATTAACTGTTTGTCTAATCGATTAGCTAATCGATTTGTTAAATTGCTAATCAATTAGAATTAGCTACTGAAATTTGCTAATCGATTAGAATTAGAATTAGCAAAATCTTGTAGCTAATCGATTAGAATTTAATCTGTTAGTTATACCCACCTCTGATGTAAATTATGTGGTGTGGTGTTATATGTGAATCATGTTATGTCGTTGATGTTAATTGCTGCAATAGTGATGGGAGGTGACTCATCACGAGAAATAGATGCATCACAATATCACTGCATGAATGGATTAAAATAATCTACTTGCGGATTACCTCAACGATCAATAATATTTGAAGCATAGCACACCTGTGAATGTTACACAATTAATTGCCTACATACACCTGAAACCTTCATGGCATTGATATTTACATGACCATTTACCAGCAATACTTGGATAACGCAATGAAAGATCAGAGTTCAGACTATAAACGTGGATGTGTTCTATCTTGAATCTCTCTTATATATATAGTCACACTTTTAAACTTAACAAATTAACTGGAAACCAACAGCATATATACCATTCTCAAACCATATAAAAATTTGAAAGATTATTCAGCATCTTTTTGTATAAGCTAAAACTTGAGAAAAATATTCTCCTCAGTGCATGCATGGTTTTGCTTCAGCAGTTTGTCGTAAGCAATCGTATGTTGCTCTTATCAACGCCCGCGTTCTTACCCTCCTCAATCGAGCTGACACTATACTGCAGTAATGGTATAGAAAAAGTAAAAGCCATGGCACTTGAGGTTATTTTGGACAGTTTTTCCAAGGTTATAAGCCTCACGTATAGCAGACCTTTAATCTTGTTTCTATGTCAGAGCAATACGTCACATAAAGTCTGCTCGTATACCAAAGACATGCTACAAACCATAGCCAGCTCTCATGTCTGTTCTCGCCTCGTTTTCTGCCAACTCGTTTTTTGCAGGTATACAGCTTATATCTTGGGTCTTGGACTCAACAGATTTCAACGCATCCTAAATTCTCTGGCACGCTCATACTATACTGCGTGCATCTATAATACTCGTATATTCGAACTCCTAAATCCAACTTGTTCTCATATTATCAGCTGCGTATACCATGGGTTAATACCTGAATTAAGAATTAGATTTAAACTGGTTTGCGTGACTCATAAAATCCTTAAAAGAAGCACTCCTCTTTCAACCACTACTAACCGCAACTCAGATTAATTTTCTGTAAGACTGTTAGCGTTAAACTTTTTCGTGATAAAAATAACAAAATAACAAAAATAACGATCTTTGAAATTTTGAAAAAAACAACGATAAGCTTCCGCGAAGTGACTCTCATGAAAGCCTGCAGTTCTATAGACGACTTCTGACCTTCTGATCAGCTGACCTTTTACAACCGAAGGATGATGATGATGATGATGATGATGATGACGATGACGAGTGATGATGATGATGATGATGATGATGATGATGATGATGATGATGATGATGATGATAATGATGATGATGATGACGATGATGATGACGACGACGACGATGACGATGACGATGATGATGATGATGATGATAACAGCAACAACATAACACAACATAATAAGCATAATTATATAGCATGCTCTCTAACACAATTAAGCTTATAAGTGATATTTAACTGCAGTATATATGAATGATTTATATAGCGCCTCTTATCTAACGACGAAGCGACTGCAAAGTCTGATTCGTCGAGGAACAGAGACCTATTCATAGGACTGAAGTCAAGCGAACGACGCTTTGCTTTGATCGGACGACGGAGTCTGCATCGGCAGGGAAAGGGAAATGGGTCTCTCCTCGGATGCAAGGGCTGAAGCTTTAATGGGGTTAATGCCAGTCATGGGTCGCGTCATCAGTAACCCTCTGGGTCCCTTGATGAGGAGGAACTCTCTGTTATTCTTTATATATATATATATATATATATAATATATATATATATATATATATATATATATATAGAGAGAGAGAGAGAGAGAGAGAGAGAGAGAGAGAGAGAGAGAGAGAGATCGGTATGCGTGCGGGTGTGCATGTGGCGTTGGTATTTCTAGACTGCAACGAGCGGGAGGAGAGCAGAGGCCTTGATGGTTGGTTGAACCGAGGCGAAGGCTATTCTTCTGTGATGATGAGTTGATGTTGTAAATCTGCCTTTAACAAATTGTTGACGGATATGATCCAGCTGCTTTTCTTCCTCTGTCGTCTCCTCCTCCAACCGACACTTGTTCCTCTTCTCTCTTCCCTCGAAGATGCATGCCTCTCCAATCCCTCTCCATTCTCTGTCTGCACACCCGTCCGTCCGTCTGTCTATCAGTCCGTCCGGTTGTCTCTCAGCCGTCCGTCCGTCCGTCCTTCCATCTGTCCGTCCATCCGTCCTTTCCTCTGCTTGTGAATATGTTCGTTTGCCCGTCTACTTTCCGCCCGTTCGTAAGTTCGCATGTCCATCCGATTGTCCATCCTTCCGTCCGTTTGTCTGCCTGTTTGTCTGTCCGTCCGTCCGTCCGTCCGTCCTTCAGAAATAATTCATGTTTAGAATGTTCACGGTATGTGCGCGAAGTGTGAGTAGAACGTGACTGTTGGCATAGCCTCAGAACCAGCTGCAGCGGCAGAAGCAGCCGTGATGGGGTCGCCATTGACGTGGCTTGGCTTTGTGAGTGCAAAGAATGCCCCATCAGACTGCAGAGGTGTGAAAGGGGCCTTAACAATGATGGGAATTAGAGCTTCTGAAACTTTACAGGAAGAAATATGAGACGAAAA
This sequence comes from Aporrectodea caliginosa, assembly GCA_020284085.1. Lineage (NCBI taxonomy): Eukaryota > Metazoa > Annelida > Clitellata > Crassiclitellata > Lumbricidae > Aporrectodea > Aporrectodea caliginosa. The sequence goes on from JACEVL010000146.1 coordinate 9,742, forward strand.
TGGAAAAAATTTAATATTGGAAGAAAATGTACGAAAATATCAAAGACAGAAAGACGAAAATAGAGGGAATACGAAAAAAAAATGACAACAAAATATCAGAATATCAAGTCGCTGGTGATGGAACAAGTAGGCCTATAGGCCTATAGCTATTATCATCGTCGTCACCAATGGCTTCATCGTAATCATCATTATCATCGTCATCATATATCTGAAAGTCCCCGTCGGTGTATATTGCGCGTTCGCTGATCTTGTTGACCGTGGGTGATGTCCGAACCGTTGTTGAGATTTTGTGCCTGTCGTATATGCCATGGATATTTTTGCTCTTTCTATATATATATGCGAGGTATACATCAGCGCACAGTCTTCTGACCTTCTCTTTTTTAAACAAATTGAAAGTCACCTCGACTTAGACAGGAACTGTGAAACTGCTGAAGGAAAAAAGCATTTTCTGCGATGGCTAATCTGCAGATGCGCAGCAATATGCCAGTTTTAGTTTCACTTGGCGCTATATGTGGGGGCCCGATAGCGTATTGGATAACATCTAGCGTTGAGAGCGAGAGGTACCGAGTTCGAGCCCCGTAGGGCGGATATGCTTTGTAGGCTGCTATTAGCGCTGTTGTATTGCAGGCTGTCTGTTCTGTTATAGTAGTTATAAGATTTGAATTGCATATATAACATGTAAATGTACAGCGCAGTGCGTTTGTCAGGCGCTTAATAAAGAAAAGATTATTATTATTAACAGATACGGATGAACTATAATTGCATGCTCCTCGCTGCAGTGTACCTGTCGCTATATAGGCTATACACTGCATGCATTTAAAATAATATATAGAGTGAGCGTTTGCCTTGTATTATTAAAAGGTTGCTTTATTATTTACGATAACTTACCTGATGCGACTTGGAATGATAGCGATATATAGAAAACAGTTAAGCTCTTTCCGCAAACTGAGAGAGGCCAGGTTTTATAATCTTCGTATACATGCATGGCATATGCCAGGTATTATAGACGTGCATACTTTCATAGTGTTACTGTGTTAATTGTCATCTGTTGGTTGTACTGAGAACAATAAACGATTGATTGATTGATTGATTGATTGATTGATTGATTGATTGATTGATTGATTGATTGATTGATTGCAACTTCGAATCTGTTGTGTAACCCGAATGTTATACGTATATTGTATTCATTCCTTGGACCTATCGTATTGTATTGTAGCGTATTTTATTGTATGCGATAATGTCTTGTAACGTATCACACCCTGCATGTATATATCGTATTTTATTGTACAATATCGTATATTGGACCGCATTGAATTGCATTTTATTACATTTCAATGTATCGCATCGCATTGTTTCGTATTGTTTTATATTGTATACCGCCATACTGCATGCCGTATACACCGTATAAGTTTCAAGTGCATGCCCTATTTATCGTCGGGATTCACTTCTGCAACAGCTTAATCGCATTAATAAAAAACCTTATAGCTTTGTTCTGCATATAACCATAACATAACCATAAATTTTTATTGAACCCAAGTATAAAACAACGAAAAGCAAGTACAAAAAAGAAAAAACAGACAAGCAACAAGGGGATCAAAACGAATACGACCCTAAAGGACTTAGGTCCCGCTAATGGGTCACCTGTCATGTGAACAAAGGCAAATTTTTTGGCAGAACAATTGAAACAATATATTTCCTGATACAATATATATACTGTAAACTACGTCTCAATCAATCAATCAACCAATCAATCAAGCAATCAAAACTAATATAATAGCGTCCCTTCAAGACCCAAATATACTCAAAGGCGCTTCGTGGCATGCAGATTGCAGACCCATGCAGGCCGTGCGGAAGAAGGTACATTCTTTAGTATACCTGATGGAACTGCATGAGACCATGAAGGAGACGCTTGTGAGGGAAGCCTATTCCATGTTGACCGATCGACCACGGAGAAAAAACGGGACTGCATTGTGGCAGAACGGGCGAGTGGAGCCGTCACGGATCGAGGAGCTCAACGCGCGGCGGCCAGTGCAAGAGGAAGAAATAGGGCACCATCATGGCAGAGCTCCCGCAGGTATACGGGGGTGCGGACTGCGGAGCCAGAGAGGCATCGCCACACCAATGACGCAATCCTGAACGATTTGCGCTCTGGGAATGGAAGCCAGTGCAATATATCTCGCATATAATGGTATATTCGGTCGCAGTTTTGGCAAACCCGCCGATGAGCCGCGCTCCGCCGCCGCCGCCGCCCGATGGACCCGCTCCTGCAGCCTCTCAATCCGGATCCGCGAGAGACCGACCAGCGAAAATAGAAGAGCGAGGACTTTAGGCCTGCATCACGGAAAACAAATCACTTCAGAATTAAATACTTAAAAAATTAATTTTGGCATGATCTAAGCTTATATATAATCGTGTGAGCCAAACAATGAATCATACGGCAAGGACGCTAAGACTATAATTCCAAACAGCTATATAAGTTTACAATTATAGTATTCTAATCTAATCTAATAACTTCTATAGCTAATCTAATCTAATCTAGTGACTTCTATAGATAATCTAATCTAATCTAAAAACTTATATAGCACGGTTACAATAAATGCAGACGGCATCAGTCGAGAAAGCCGCTTCGATATAAAATCGTAATCAAGATCACACAATCCGTTGGAAAAAACCAGCTTCAATCCAGACAGGTTATAAGAAAAAAATTAGATAGAGGGGTCTATTGGACAAAAGAGAAGCATAAGCTATACCAAGAAATGTCTCCAATAAGTAACAATTTTGTTTGTAAATTGCAGTTAATACTTCATCAATATAAAATAATTTATGAGGGGACACAATAATGCATCTACTGCAGCTGGGTAAAATTACCCCACTGCTCTGAAATTCGCTGACCCCCGCCCCATGCAGCGGTGCTCTTGTAACGATTGTGAATTTGTTATGCGTTTTCAATTTATTATTGTTATTATTATTATTATTATTATTATTATTATTATTATTATTATTATTATTATTATTATTATTATTATTATTATTAATATTATTATTATTATTATTATTATCATTATTATTACTTTCCCCGTGCATGGTAACTATATAAGATACCTCAAAGGTATACGAACTGTTAGCGACTTCATTTTCTTAGCCTCAGCATATTAAGGCGGGTGACCCTGCAGTCCTCTCCCTCGCCGTCTCATCTTCCCACCGACAGTGTACAGTCAGTTTACTCATTACAGCTATAGCTTTGGCTAAGGGCATGTAAGTGGATTAGATAGTAGATACCTCGACATAAATGTCTTCCCTGGCGAGGAATTTTTTAAATAACACGAAGAAGATTAGATTGAGTGGACCTTAAATGCGAAATATATAATTGTTTTAAATAAAAGAATTGTTAAAAATTTAGTTGATGAATAAAATTAATAGGATTTTTATGAGGAGGTATTGTCTTTGTGACAACTGGACATTTACCATAGCGCCATTATAATTTAATTACCTCACAAAGGCTCTGCCAGTCTGCCTGCGCCAATCTGTATACGATGTTTCAATGCCATTGAGACAGAACCGTGTTAATAGATTGACATAATATATATGATGAAGATGTTGTATACTTGGCATCGTTTCTGCATGTGTAGATTTCCGTACTACCGTGAGAACAAGCAGGGCTGGCAGAATTCCATCCGACACAATCTGTCTCTGAACGAATGCTTCGTCAAGGTCCCAAGAGACGATAAGAAGCCTGGGAAGGGCAGCTACTGGACCCTCGACCCAGACAGCTACAACATGTTCGACAACGGAAGCTACCTCAGACGCCGACGCAGGTTCAAGAAGAAGGACGTCTTGAGGGAAAAGGAGGAGAGGGAGCGACAGTCGGGCCCAACGGGGGCTCCAGGAGGGTCGACGACCGCCGGCACTGGATCAGTGGGAGGAGAAGGTCAGCAGATATGCATACTCATTTGATATAATTATGAGAATACATACATGGTGATACGACTGACTAAGTGACTGGCTGATTGACTGACTGATTCGTTGACTGATTAACTGACTGTTGACTTGCTGACTGGTTCACTTATTGACTGATTAACTGGCTGACTGATTGACTGGTTGACTAATTGACTGACTGACTTACTTACTGACTGACTGACTGAATGGTTAACTGATTGACTTACTGACTGATTAACTGGCTGACTGGCTGACTCACTGATTGATTGACTGATTGACTGACTGACCGACTGACTGAATGGTTCATTGATTGATTGATTGACTGATTAACTGACTGGCTGGCTGACTTGTTTATTTATTTGTTTTTATATTATGTTTAATTTTTATTGCAGTGGAAGCATCGTCTTGTAATGGTAGCGTTGGCAGTGGAGCAGGTGGTAGTTCCGGTCAGTCATCTCTTGGTTCAGCAGTTGAGTCATCCTCATCAAACCTTCATCCCTCGCGCTCCTCCTCCGAACAGCAATCCCTCATCCAAGGACGCTCAGTCCTACATCAGCAGCAGCCGTATCCAGGGCAACAGCAGCAGCAACAGCATCACCCATCGTCATCGTCTTCGACCGTGACCATTCAAGCGGAAAGATGCAACGTCGGTCGAACGTCTGCCTCAGAAGATCGTTCCGGTCGGATGGCCAGGACCGACCGTCACTCTGGAGGAGGGCACCAGGGTCCTCACCTGACCCGCGGCGGGGCAGATCCAACGACGACGTCAGCCGCACACGTCACCGGAAATGGGAAGGCGGCGAAGAACATCAAAGTGGAGCCGAACGAGGGAACCGGAAGCAACCAGCGGGACAGTATACATCACCCGACGAAGATCGGAGGCCATGGTGGATCCTCCGCCAATGTGGGTGCGAACCTGCTACGCTCTGGGTCTGGTGTCGGCTCTGCCAGCTGCATCTCTTCGATGTCAATGATGGGCGATAACAGCGGCGCTCATTCGCAGCATCAGCAACAGCAGCAGCAGCTGGCAGCATCCGGTGTCCTTGATGTCCTTGGAAATGGCCTGACGGTGCCAAGTCTCGTCTCGGCCGGATTCGATCCCGGACTCGGTGGCAGCTGTTCGGACGGACTCATCGACCCCCTGACGGGTCTTGGCCGCGTCGGCTTCGACCCCACCCTTCACCACTCGGCGGCCACTCAGTGGTTCACCAGCCAGTCGCCATTCGTTCCGCGAGGGGTCAGCAGCGGCGGCGGCGGTGGAGGCCAGGACCTCTACCATCGGCTGTCGATCGCCTGCCCCGATTCGTCGGCCCTCCAGGGCGAGCCCTGCACCCTGCAGGGCTACTCGGCGTCCGCATCGGCGACGGGTCCATGCGCCTGGTACGGGCCCCCGCCACCGCCGTCGTCGGGTGACATGTCAAACGGATGCCAGGTCAACTACGGGGCCCTCTCACCCGTCCTTGACGTCTTCGACGCTGCCGCCGTCTCACGCATCCGGTCCCCGTCTTCGGCGGGGGCGGCCAATCAACTACCTCAGCACCTCGCTCGACAGAGCTGCCAACTGTCGTCGTCCTTCCGGTCCGCAGGAGCCTACTACCCCCCGACCGGAAGCTACGCAGCGTACGTCTCGGAAAACGACTGCGCCGCATCCAAGTTCTAGGGAGTGGAGATGATAGGACTCGAACCTCGGACGCTCTGGCGACGAACCGTCAGAAGCTTCTATCGTCAATCTATTTTCGTTGTAAAGTGTATACGCACTGCGTTGTATATTATTTATATAGCGCTCTTAGAGAATATATACCTCATTTTTGGCTTTCGCAGAGGCCCGGATGCTTTCAGCTGCGTGGCGCGTCGTAGGTGAGTGTTGTTTCTTGTTCTTGTCAGTGAGTCATCGTGTGCTGCCATTGTCTTTGACGCCATTGTTGCGGAGGAGGAGGAGGAGGAGACAAAAGATAAAGCAGCCGCTGTATACCTGCTTCAGTTGTGATGTCCGCATGATGTAAACGCTGGTTGCGCGCACTGATGAACTTTTGCCTTGGAATTTGACTGTCAGTTCAACCAACCGCCCTATTATCAAACGCTGGCAAAGCCGTCAAAGGCTGGGTTGTGTCGTATCAAACCCCAGGGTGGCCCATTCAAAATTTGATAAGATACTATTATTTTAGGAGTATGGACCGCTTTACATGAATTTTAAATATTTGCAAACTGTTTTAGTCCGTGTTTCATTTGCTGGGCCTTATGCGTGTCAAGTTTACTGGAATTGACAAGGTTTTTGGCTTTAACTCGGAGTGCCTAGTAACAAGCAAATAAATGTGGCATTTGGTGTGTATACATGTGAGCACTGTTTGTCTGGACTGGTCTTGAAATCTCTTTTATAGAACAATTTGGTCGTGTGTGCGGCATGAATTAGAAATTATGGATATCTGTTCCTTCATTTTGAATGGCAATAACAACAATAGCCTTCTTTACCAGCGCTTCCCAAACTTTTCAGTATCACGGACCGGCAGGAATTTTCCCACTGCGGGCGAACCGGTGCCCAATTTAGTAATTATTTCTCTTTCTCGATCACCTAAATTCCTCACATATATATTAAAATTGATTTAAATGCATGTTTAGCCAACACTGTGACGCCATTGCCTTTTAAATCAAATACATTTACTCGCAGATCAAATCTTTTAAATTTATATGAAAAATATGGTGGAACCATTTCTTGATTTCTAGACAATTTGACCAGTTTCTTGACTCACTTTACGGACCGGCAACTAAAAGCTTGCGGACTGGCACCGGTCCGCGGCCCACTACTTTGGAAAGCGCTGTAATCTTTACGACAGTTGTTTTCTCGATAGGACGTTGCCTTCTGTAGCGCAATTATTATCTTCTCCTCAAATACGGCAACTGAATCTGTAAACGAAATGCTTGTATTCTGTGGACTCCGCAACATTTATTTGCCGCAATCATTCAATCCGTGATAATATTTTGTCCTTGGAAACACAACAATTGTTATCATCGTCATCATCATAAACCACTTCATAAAGATTGTTGTGCCCAGTGCTTTTTTTTCTAGGAGAAAAGGTTCCGGAAATCAACAAATTCAGAACAATATTATTATAGGGGCATATTTTATGCTAATATTTCTATTTCATATTTATCAACATTAGTAAACACTGAAAACACTGAAATTAAATTAAAGTATCAAAATAATTTGAAATAATTTTATTCAAAATTTAAATTAACAGTTACATTAAATTAAAGTAGGCTATCTAAGTAATTTGAAATAATTTTTATTACAAATTTAAATTAACAGTTACATTAAATTAAAGTATCTAAATAATTTGAAATAATTTTATTACAAATTTCAATTAACAGTTACATTAAATTAAAGTATCTAAATAATTTGAAATAATTTTTATTAAAAATTTTAATTAACTAAATTATTTTTAATAGCTGGAAAAGGTCCCCGAACGTCGCTTCAGACCGCTCCGGCTGAAAAAAGCACTAGTCGTGTCCTTTAATTGGTGAGCAAGGTAGGCTACATTCGTGCATATGACGAAGAAATGTGTGCGTTTTCACTTCACAGTTATATTAAATTCGAAGGAGGATACTCTGCCATATCATATGCAGTTGAAGTTTGTCGTTTAAGGTCCTCCGTCGTTTACCACAAATCGAATTAGCACACAATTAAGGATTCCTTCCTCCGAAAGACATTTTAAAGTAAATTTTTGGCATCATATCTGAGATTATCCAAGCAGCCGCAACCTATAGCTTCCTAGAAATAAACTATTGGCATATATATAACTAATTAAAAAAACATACTTTAAAAAACTACTTCAGCGCCTCTGCCTTGTTTTGCACTTCTGTGGCGTTATATTATTGTTCAATCACAATTGCTATTGTTTGACTCCATGCATCTGATGATTAGATGTGTCTTTCGAAAGGTCATTAACTCATTATAGGAACTGAATGACATGTTTCAAGCGGGCCAAACTTTAATCAAACGTATACTGCAGGAACGAAGCATGCAGTGTGCACAAGCACGCACCATAGAAACTTCTACCTCTCCAATATTTGCCTGATTTAGATCACTGTTCACGCATGCAGACAGAAAACAGAAATCGCTCACAATTCTGGAGTTCAGTTTGTAATATCTCTTCTGGAATGCATTCAGTGCAAAAAGCGTCCCATGATTGATGGGAACTGAGGCAGGATAAACGATCCAAGTTCCCTCGTGTTTACTATAATGGCTTTAGGGGAATTGGATGTATATTGGACCCCTCTTCCTATTTCTGCCATTTTTACTCCGTATAATACAATGCTAATGTTCAGGCTCCAGAACTCGATCTGACGTCAGTCTAATATGCATGCATGCATGACGTCAAGCATGTTTGCGCATAGATAAACCAAATCGGATGCTACTATAGGACAAACTTGGTTTGGATTTTGATAAATTTATTTGGGACTGTCCTACTTACATAGGAAATGCTGAAGTTCCTTATTCTGATTGGTTAATATTTGTCACGTGACTCCACGTGACTAAATGCTATGACCTCGAACTTTGCATCGAAAGATCCGCTTGTTGGCATCTACAGGCCTAATGTTGAACGGAGAAGTCGCGCTTGTCCATTGTGTAGGGCAGAGAGAAGTCAATTCGATTGTTGTGTATACAGTGTATGTGTTTCTAAGACAATTTATGATTGTATAAAGTTACGCATTTTATTGAGGTTTTTGCGCTTCGTTCGTCTTAATCGTGTACAACTTAGGCTTTGTAAATACAACTTATCGTCTGCTATAGTCTGCATACGGGTTGCGCCAATCGCCGCCATTTTAAACCAAAGAACAACTGAATATCTGATAATTATCGATTCTTCCTTAATTATACTGTTGAGACCTAATTGCTTTTTGCTAATTAATTATACCTCTGTCTGTCTTGGGTAATACTGTCGTCAAAATGTGCGTGTAGTCTTATGTCTTTAAATAACATTAACACAGACAACCATCGCAGCCTTGTATATAATACATCGTAATCGTAAATTTCCAAAGCGATATACTCTAAAGTAGAAAGTGACGCGGGGAGACAATCTCGTCCCCATCCCCGCCCCGCAACAAGTAAGTCTTCCCCATCACCACCCCATCCCCGCATGGTTTGTTCCCATCCCCGCCACATCCCCGCAGGTTTTCTCCCCATCCCCACCCCATCCCCGCAGGACGACATCACATTCCCCGCAAAAAGTTTACACCAATTCAAATTTAAAAAATAACATTTTTTAGCTTACAAAGCTATTTGTATTGATAACTGCATTAGTCTGTAATTATCTTGGGGCGCGGTGGTGTTGGGGTATGTTCGGTGCCTTGCAGCCCGAGGGTTGCGGGTTCGAATCCACCTCAAGCCGTCGTGTAGGGACCCTGGGCAAGTCCTTCACTCGCAATTGCTCATGCGCTTCGGCGTGAAACTCCGATTCAGTGTCCGCGCTGTAGTCGGGAGCGCCTCTGAGTAGAAATCTTGAAAGGGCGCTATAACAAGTGCTCATACATACATACATACATACATACATACATCATCTTATAGACAGTTTGCATTAACCAAGTCCTGACTATTTCTGACTATATATAGTAGACTTCAGAAATAACAAAATTTCTTATCAGTTCTCAAGTTCTTAACATCACCCGGGTTTATTGCCAGCTCATTCCCCATTACCGCGGTATTACCGCGAGAGTAAACCCCATTACCGCGGTATTACCGCGAGAGTAAACCCCATTACCGCGGTATTACCGCAATTGTTGTCCCCATTGCCGCGGTATTACCGCAATTGTTGTCCCCATTACCGCGGGATTTACCGCGGTTTCCCCGCGGGGAAATTCCCCATGTCACTCTCTACTCTAAAGCTAAGCGCAGGGCACCAGCTTATTCATGAGCGCTGCGTCTTGTCAGAGGGGTTGTCCAGAGAGCGATGTCCAGTGGAGATCCGAGTCCGGTTACCAGACATATCAGATTGGGGAGGCAGAGCAGCTGCAGATATATATAAGGCGGGTTTTGTTGAGGACGAGAACGTTTGGAAGGCGGAGGATCGGATGGATTAGGGTAGCGATTTGGGATGGAAAGCTTGTGGGTGAGAAACCTGCTTTAGGTGACGATCGATGAATGGTGGAGGATCTGAGGATATGCGGAATTTATGGAAAGTTCGTTCCAGATTCGAGATGCAGCGTGAGACATAGATCGGTTGGACAACTCGAGGCGAATAGGCCTGTATACACAGTCATGACTGCATGTATGGTAACGGGAGAAAGTTAGATAGGAACATGATCGAGTAAGACCGGGGTGGTGAAGAGTTAGCGAGGGTATACGCTGGCTGGAAGTACTGTGAGTTTTACGTTAGCAAGGACTCTGAAGTGGATGCTCTCTTAGATTTTTAGCCGGGGAGTTATTTAAGGACGTGAGTGATGGTGATGTTTGGGTGTCTTCATGCATGCATGGTGACAGTTCGGGCGAATGAATTTTGGATGAGTTGTAGACGCTAAATTCGGGTGGATTCGAGGTTGAGGAGAGAGAATTACAGTAATCAAGCTTGAAGTAGATGGGCAATGGAGATAGCGATAGTGGAAGCAGTTTGGCAATTATATAGCGCCATTTCTCAATGGAAGACAAGAAAAGAGCGCCACAGTCAAATTTAACAATCGAACTGGCCTGCAGTAATTAACTGTATACCAAACAAAATGCTTTGAACCTTGACTTGAAAGTATATATACAGGCCTATACCAAGTTTCATGAAAGTTACATTTTTGACCTCATATTGGAGATTGTCCCAGCAACTGCGAAGGAGCTACATGTCAAGAGTTATAATCCATAGGCCGATAACTAATTAATGCAATAAACTAACAAAATGCATGGAATTAATTATAGCAATATTAATATAGTACAGAAATTAATATATAAAAGTAGAAAAATAACAAGCGGACTCGCTTGGCTATTAGCTATAGGCAGCGCCGTGCTTTCTCGGTTGTTGGCCCTTCCATCTGCATGGAATGACGTATACCACTTAAGCTCCGTTTTTTACTTGTATACATATATAATCCATCTGACAGGGTTCTACAAGTCCCTCAAGTCTTTTTTCTTTAGTCGTGGCTGGGCTGGGAGCGCTCCTGAGTAGTTTCTTGAAGGGGCGTTATATAAATGCTCTGAATGAATGAATGAATGAATTACAATCAAGATTAACAGCGAGATGTTTATTATACATGAAACTGAGCTGTTCTTAACGACAATCAACAGCGCAAAGTTTACTGTAGGCCTATATATATAGTATACACCTCTGGGCGATGTAAGGGGTGGGGCATTCTCGAATTTCAGTTGTATAAGCTTATTGTATAAAATAAACTATTAGCCCTTAATAATAATTGTTTCGGCTTAACGACACTTTTTCATATCGAAGATGATTAGTGTCGGAGGCAGAAAGCAACCTCGTACTCCACGTTTATAATGCGACCGAGCCATGCACCCGCAGTAAAGATCCGAGAAATTAATCTCTGATAAACCGACCGGACCGGGAAGCGAACCCGGGGCGCCGATGTGACGAGCAGGCTACCAACCCACTCGGCCACTCAGGATCCTCTTTATTAGCCCTTAATTAACCTATGTCTATATATAGCCTATACATATAATAATGTTCTACTAATAGGTGGTGGGTATATGCATTCCTGTCGACTAAATATAGGGCATCGGTCTAAAAATGAGGACTTACGAGATTCAACATGCACCTATATATATGTCGGATCTGGCTCATCGCCAATATACACATGCAGACTTTTCTGCAACAATTAATGTGATGACTCACAAGAAAACGTTAACATACTTTAGCGTCAATCCGCAGTTTGTTGGAAAAGCATCTACACTATAAGGATATCAGGCCAACAAAAGGTGTTGACACGGCAGGATGATTTAAACCCTTTTTACAGACCATAAATTATATATGCCGCGGAATGTTGACTTGTATACCTCGTCCTCACTGTTTTATATATTATTGCAATGGGCTATAGCATAGGCCCTACTTATATGCTAACGTTAATAACATTTGAGATAATAGAGGCATTGTGCAGGAGATGTGCATGCATGCGCGGGTTAGATGTAAGCGAACACCGTAGCGAAATCAATTAATTACAGGATCTATTTAATTATAAATAATCTGCAGCTTATGCCTACACCACACAGGCATATTGTTTAGGTTATTCCTCGCTTGCATACATGCATGTATACAAAAGCGTGCCATATGACGCATGTTGTGATATACTTGTATACATAAATGCGTCTTTAAATACATAAGAATGTAGTTAACAATAATTATACGCCCAAGCCTATATATATATATATTTACATATATGTATAAGCCTATACGCACACTCATGTATATATATATATATATATATATATATATATATATATACATAAAAGCCTATACGCACACTCATATATATATATATATATATATAATATCCAATCAATTTATATGAAACTGCTGGGACGTTGCATACTGTATACGTATATATATATATATACCTGCATGTATAAACATTCTCCATGTATATGCGCATGGGGTTTACAACTGCGGAGAGTATACATAATTATGTCCTAGAGTGCAGGGTAACTCACACATGGCGCACAAACCCACGCACTGGCCGACCCACACACAGAAACCCACCCACAAACCCTCTGGCGCAATCCTTTGGTGGGTATACGACTATACATATACCTTTAAGCCAAACATCATACATATGTATATATACATATACATTTATATATATATATATATACAAATGGGGTGTATACATATGGCAACTTCGCACGCATCTCTGATGTAAGTTAAGGCAACAACATTCGGGCTTTAAATATGCATTTGTTGGTTAAGTATATATATATAATTATGAACCTCAGCAAGTAAGTATGCATATAATTATATATATATATATATATATCATATAATTATTCATATATATATAGTCTATATATATAGAAATAGATGTGCACTTTTTATTAATGACTAAGTATACTATATATATATATCAAACCTCTGGATATGGATTAAACTTCGGGTTTTAAGTATAGCTATATACACTCGTTGACTACACTGTTATAAATTAAGGTGGACAGGGTTGGGTAATAAACACCGATAGATGGAGACCATTCGAGATGATTAGACGAATTGGTGGGATGTCACTTCTTCGTGGAGATTACAACCAATCGTGCGATGCGCTATGTTAAACCTGACAAGAGGTGGAATTTAACACGCACTTATCCAACAACGGGGATTATTTAAAGCAAGTTCCTGAAATGCGCTGACGTCAGTCACGTGGATATCGTAGCCTAATCGTAGGCTTAATAGTAATCTCCAAACTTCTAAAGCGCCACCCGAAAGCCTAGCGCAGGGCACCAGCTTAGGCCAATAATTCACGAGCGCTGCGTCAAGTCTGAAGGGTTTTCAAATTGTAGTAAAATGAAAATCTGTGTCCGGTTCCGAGACAGACAACGGGACAATAAGACAGGTATAGAATCACTGTTAGGTAGAAAGTTATTTCGATAGGCCTACGTAGGCCTAAATATACAAGGAAACCAGCTTTGCGTCGTGGCAGAGGGTTGTCAGAAGGCGATGTCCAGTGGAGGTCCGGAGTCCGGTTGCTACAAGAGATCAGATTGAGGAGATGGAGCAGCTGCATGTGCTAAAATTGATTGGGTTTCGTTGGGGACAGAAAGTTTGGAAGGCGGAGGATCAGGATGAATTTTAGGTATACAGGGATTTGGAATGGCAAGTTGTTGGAAGCCTCAGACATGATGATGAGGATCAGACCTGGTGGAGGATCTGAGGATATGGCGAAGTTTTAAGGGAAGTTTGTTCCAGAGTCAGGACGTGGAGTGGGGTATGGATCAGTTGGAGACTTTGAGGGCCGAGGTAGTGACTGCGTTCATGGGGGACGGGAGAGAGAGTGAGATATAGGAAGACGATCGGGTATAGCGAAGGTATACATGTGCACGTTGGCTGGGAGTATACAGTAAGGAGTTGTATATATATAGGTCAGCGAGGAATCTGAGTTGATGATCTCATGGATTTTCAGCCGGTGGAGTTATTTAAGGACGTTAGTGATGTGGTGATGCTTGAGTGTCCTTCACGGTGACAGTTCAGGCGAGTGAATTTTGGATGAGCTGCAGACGATAAATTCGGGCTGAGGAAAGAGAATTACAGTAATCAAGCTTGAAGTGCGTGCACTGGACAATGGAGGTATATAGCGATAGTGGAACCAGTTTCACAATTAAATAGCGCCAATTCCCAAGGGAAAAAAAGAGCGCCACAGTCAAATTTAACAATCAAATGACATCACTGGCCTGTAATTAACTACCAACTTAACTACCAAACAAAATGTTTTGAACCTTGACTTGAAACTATACCAGGTTTCTTGAAAGTAAATCTTTGACCTCATATTGGAGATTGTCCCAGCAACTGCGAAGTAGCTTTCGAGAGTTATAATCCATAGGCCGATAACTAATTAATGCAATAAACGAACAAAAAGCATGAAATTAATTATAGCAATATTAATATAGTAAAGAAATTAATATATAAAAGTGGAAAATTAACAAGCGTAATATTACAATCAAGTTTAACAGCGAGATGTTTATTACATGCAATTGAGCCATTCTTAACGACAATCAACATCGTGAGGATATATAGCGCAGAGTATAGTGCACGCGTCTACACCTCTGGGTTTTGTAAGGGGTGGGCATTGTCGAATTTTAGTTGTATAAGCTTATTGTATAAAATAAACTATTAGCCTTTAATTAACCTATGTCTATATATATATATAGCCTATAAATATAATAATGTTCTACTAATGAGAACTTACGAGAGTCAACACCTTATAATGTCGGATCTGGCTCATCGCCAATATACACATGCAGACTTCTCTGCAACAATTAATGTGATGACTCACAAGAAAACGTTAACATATAATATTATGCTACTTTAGCGTTAGTCCGCAGTTTGTTGGAAAAGCATCTACAAGAGTAGGGCCCCTATAAGGATATCAGGCCAACAAAAGGTGTTGACATGGCAGGGTGATTTAAACCATTTTTACAGACCATAAATTATATATGCCGTGGAATGTTGTATAGGCCTATCTCGTCCTCACTATATTTTATATATACAGCATTAGGCCCTACTTATATGCTAACGTTAATAACATTTGAGATAATAGAGGCATTGTGCAGGAGATGTGTACGCATGCATGCGCGGGTTAGATGTAAGCGAACACCGTAGCGAAATCAATTAATTACATGAGCTATTTAATTATGCTTACAACACACAGGAATATTGTTTAGGTTATTCCTCGCTTGCATACATGCATGTATACAAAAGCGTGCCATATGACGCATGTTGTGATATACTTGTGTATACATAAATGCGTCTTCTAATATATATATATACATAAGAATGTAGTTAACAATAATTATACGCCCAAGTGTATATATATTTAGATTCTATACGCACACTCATATATATATATATATATATATATATAGCCTATATATATAATATCAATCATATATTATACGAAACTGCTGGGACGTTGCATACTGTATACGTATATATACCCGCATGTATAAACATTCTCCATGTATATGCGCATGGGGTTTACAACTGCGGAGAGTATACATAATTATGTCCTATAGAGTACAGGGTAACTCACACATGGCGCACAAACCCACGCACTGGCCGACCCACACACAGAAACCCACCCACAAACCCTCTGGCGCAATCCTTTGGTGGGTATACGACTATACGCACATACCTTTTAAGCCAAACATACATATGTATGTGTATATACACATACATTTATATATATATGTATACAAATAGGGGCCTATACATATATGGCATGTTCTTTTGCATCTCTGATGTAAGTTAAGGCAACAACATTCGGGCTTTAAATATGCATTTGTTGGTTAAGTATAATATGAACCCCAGCAGTTAAGTATGCATATAATTATATAGTCTATATACTTATATATCATATAATTATAATATATGATATATATATATATATTTGAGATAGATGTGTACTTTTCAGTTTTGACTAAGTATGAGCCTCTGGATATGGATTAAACATTCGGGTTTTAAGTATATATTACAGACACTCGTTGACTAAGTATATATATATGATCATGCATATAATATGTGGTATAAGGCTGTACTTTTGACTATCCGTATCCATGGAGTTTCGAGGTAAAAACTATGGACGAGACTATCTATAGTCGATCGTATAGACGGCATTTGACTTTTGGCCAGACTCCACGCAGTATTGTATCTCGCCTATGTATACTCTTCAAGTTCATCTGCATGTATACATAAGGCAGAAGTCGAGTGTCTTACTTTGCTAACGTCAGCTAACAGGGCACCAGCTTATTCAAGAGCGCTACGTCGTATCAGGCGGGTTGTCCAGAGATGTCACGGGAACATATATACTCTCCATATAAGCTGCAAGGTGCGTGGCAAGATACATTTATTTAGCTCCTATATCCTTGGCGACTCAATCAATAACGAGGTGTACCTGAAAATATGGATTAAAAGCAGCTGCATGGGACAGGGACATGTAGGATATACTCGATGCTAACTCCATGTATACCGGACAGAACTTGTACCGGTATATAGATAGACACAGACAGACAGGCAGACATGCAGACAATACAGTCAGGCAGACAGGCAGTCATTTTGCCTAAGCGCTTGAACACCATTCTATTCGATTGGGGTTTATTATATCGGTTCCGGAGCGCCTCTGTGTTGTTTTTCTTGAAGTGGAGCTAAATAAATAAGCAGTTGCAATTACAAAATTACAATTACATAATTACAATGACAAAATAACAATTGCAAAACTACAATTACAAAATTACAATTACAAAACTACAATTACAAAGTTACAATTACAAAATTACAATTAAAAAGTAACAATTACAGCCATGCATAGACAGACAGACAACAAAAGGTAATTAATGCATACATATACTTATATATTCTTAACGTCTGTTGTATCAAGAGTCATAAAAGTGGCGAAACAACGCGTTTCCATCAGACATAAACTGTCTAGAAGCTGAATGACAATCACTGTGTCCTGCAGCAAGCCATGCGAGCACACGATCGCGTTTCGTTTTTTAACACAATATTGTGTAAGGGGAATTTATGCTGCGGTCAAAGGTGTATGCGATTGCGTGGAGAATGCGACATATAAATATAGACAGAGTGTATCTGCCTGTGGGCCACAGTGAGAGTGATTTGCAGCTAGACAATTTGTGTATAAATAGAAGGAACGAAGAAGAACCGTTGATGCGAAGTCATAATGAGTTCGGGCTGTGAAGGAAAATGTCGCCAATATTTACAAATATTTAGCCGAACCTTCGGTGCACGATACACGGCTAATAAGTCGACCTTGTGTGGGAGTTAAGACTGCGGAGTGGGAAGGGAGACAATGAGGAGCACAGGAAGACGAAGAGAAGACGGAGAAAGAGGAGGATGAGTTGAGGATGAAGAAGAGGAGGAGAAGGAGAAAGAGAAGATCAGCAGGAGATGAAGAAGAGAAGGAAGAGGAGGAGTAGGAGGAGGAAGAGGAGGAAGAGGAGGAGGAAGAGAAAGAAGAAGAGGCAGAAGAGGAGGAGAAGGAGAAAGAGGACGAAGGAAGGAGGAAGAACGAACGAATGAATGAATGAATTAATGAATTAATTAAAAGAAGATTACCTGTAGCCTGCCATGGAGTAGGAGAAGGAGGCGGGATGGAAAGCAAGAGGACGGCTGGAGGAAGTA
>JACEVL010000146.1:35000-180000 GCA_020284085.1 Aporrectodea caliginosa
CCACGTATACTTACCCCTTTTCGGGGTAAATATATCGCCTCATGCAGTTGCGAAGTCATCACCGATCAGGGATTTGCGTGAAGTGACACCACCCTCCCCTGTTCATCCGCTTGTCCAATGCGATTCCAATTAACCGCGTAATTCATTAACTAATTGAGGAACGCTTCCGTCGAATTAATTAACGTGTCAACAGGCGTCAGCGGGGCCATTTCACGGTGTCCAGACCCGGGGCCAGCCGCTGCAGTATACCCCACCCTCTTAGCCCCGGGGCCTGAACCTCCACTGATGAGTGTTACGATTTGACACAATGGCGACGGAAGGCAATAGATAGCCGATCCCCTTTCCAAGTTTCAATGGGACTCCGCAGGTCTAATGACACATTTTATCTGTGGCCAGGTGCCCTTGGTACTGCCGCTGATGTTCTTCGACCTGTGACCATCATCAGCCCTGGTGCCTACAGCTGCTGCTGCTGGTGCTGTTGCTTCAGGGGCATCTGTGTCTGTTGTAATTCATCTCGTGTCCCTGTGGTCTCGTTCTGTGTCTGATAAGCGTAAAACGCGCCATTGTCTTACGCCGATAGCAAGTGCTTGACACCCACCCTGACTCCGAACACTTGTTGGATTCGCACCGCAAGGGTTCTCCTGTAGCCCCCGTCAGGTGGGGCTGCCCGAGCAGTCGATGGCTCTACACGATATTCTCGTTTACCCCTTCTTCCGGGGTTTGTTGTTTTCTTTCAATTAGCAGCTGGCCCTGTCAACGGCATAGATGCGACCCCAAGGATGTCGCCACACTGCGGGAAACCCTACGCCTAACACCGACCCTCAAGTTCGCGCCCCCGAGGGCTGCAGGGTGAGCCTTCGTTGACACCTCTGCACTTAATCCTCTAAATCTAGGATTACTCGGTCAGAAGTAACGGATATCAACCCAAAAGACAAACAAACGCTCCTATTCACGAATGATACTCCGATAAAAGTTACCTAATAACTTAATTTAATGTTAGGTAGGCCTAATGTACTGTATGCTAATGTGAAGTGCTTTTTTCTGTAATGTTTGCTGTGAAGACGATATTTTGTTCACAGAATCCTTGTAAATTGCAAACTATAGTTCTAGCGAGCTTCTCGAGTGTCACCCAACTATAGTATTCGTTCGTGTATACACCGTGTGTAGTCTGCAAAAGTATAGCTGCACACGCATGATTTGCTCAATACTTGTGTGTAAATTAATTAGAGCAAGGTACTTTTCGCTGCATGTTTAGGAGAATCAAGCGACTCTGATCAACAAGTTCAACAGCAATTCAAAAGAATTTTAAGTTCTATAGTCACTTTTGAGAGAAAATCTGATAACTAAGAGTGACCAAGTAAGTAAGTAAGTAAGTAAGAATATTCTTTATTGAGAAGTACTAGCAAACGCACAGCACTGTACATGACTTAGAAAGCAAACCTGCACATGTTAGCAATTTAGATCCAAATAATTTCTGAATTCATCTAAGTATACAGTAGTTCACATGTCGCTAATTCATTCATTCATTCATTCATTTCGAGCACTTGGTTTTTTACGTTTTAAAGGCAAATAAAACACTGTCAAGGTCCTATTTACTCCTTGACTCAAGGAGTAAATATCGAAATTCAGAAATTTAAAGCGTTCATGTTTAAAAGTAGGACACAGAGCTTTAACGCACTCCATGCAGGAATCAATCTGCACGATTCAGGACAAGTGTTATGCTTTGCATTTTAGGAGCACATTCAAGGGCGATCGAGTTTTGGGGTACAATGCCAGGTACCATGCAGTTACTTTATTGAGCACGAGGAAAAAGAGCCAGTTCGGAACACTCAGGTAAATGTAAAAGGCGTAAGGATAATAAAAGCTACAGGAAATTTGCATTGGGTGCCGGGACATTAAACCTTGAAACCGGGTCAGATAGTTCACGGAATTAAGAGTCCTCCAAAATGTTGGTGCACATGGCTTGCAAATAGACTGATTCTCTCCAACCAATAATGCTCCGGTGACAAAGAATGGTCATTCTTCAACAGTTTTTCGCTAAACAGGACCCCACCCATGGTAGAATTCACACCCACCCCGCTTTCTCAACTTCTGAACCTCTACCATTTTTCGCCAGTCTCTTGGGTGCTGAGTCTTGATGCTAAAAGACTATAAAGGATTATTAGGCATTGTATACACAGGGAGGGTGATTGATGCTACTGAAGGAGAAGGAGAGGAGAGGAGAAGGAGAAGGAGAAAGAGGAGAAGGAGAAGGAGAAGGAGAAGGAGAAGGAGAAGGAGAAAGGAGAAGGAGAAGGAGAAGGAGAAGGAGAAGGAGAAGGAGAGAGGGAGAGGGAGAGGGAGAGGGAGAGGGAGAGGGAGAGGGAGAGGAGAGGGAGAGGGAGAGGGAGAGGAGAGGGAGAGGAGAGAGGAGAGGGAGAGGGAGAGGGAGAGGGAGAGGAGAGGGAGAGGGAGAGAGGAGGGGGGGGAGAGGGAGAGGAGAGAGGAGAGGGAGAGGGAGAGGGAGAGGGAGAGGGAGAAGGAGAAGGAGAAGGAGAAGGAGAAGGAGAAGGAGAAAGGAGAAGGAGAAGGAGATGAAAGAGGAGCAGCAGGAGCAGAGGGAGCAGGACGTGAATTAAAGTGATAAAAACTTCTAATAGACTTGCAGAAGTGTGGCTGATCGAGTGTAACATCTGTTTCGTCGACTCTTCATCGACCAATTGCTGGTCGTCATCTCGGTCTTTGGAGAACACAGTACGACGATAAAACCCACTCAACGATGGGAAACGTTTGAGAGATGGTGACCGGAACAGACAGATAAGGTCAAGCGAATGTCAGGCAGCACGCGCTTTCAAAGACAACGCGGCCATGCATGCCGTGCCTTAGAATATTCCAAGCGTTTTAAGCGAAAGTCGCTCGACTCTCCCGGCGCACGAAGCATTTGTTTCGAAGACAGTTCAAAGATGTTCCGGTGTTGTTCCGGTGTTGTTCCGTTCGTGGAACATGTCCAATGATGTGTGACTGCAAATAGTTTAACCTCGCAATTGGACCTCGGCGGGGTTACGCGGGTCGCGTCGGATCCGATAATTATTTTCGCTGTTAATTGGAACAGGTCGTGACCTGGACCAATTCGCCGCCGCTATAGCCGACGGCCGCCAGATGCCGCGTGAATTGCGAAACCCAGAGTGAATAGTTCATGGCAGATGCTGTATAACATTAAGACGATGCATATGCTAAATTTGCGCTATATAAATTCCACGTTACATCACATTATACATATAATTTCTTGTTACTAAGACTGCTTAAACTCCGGCACGAAGAACAAAAGATCCAGCATGGATGCAGGATCGATTCCCGTTACCTTCCCAAAATTCCACTCGGCATTCCATTCGCTAGGTGGCGTTGGCATAAATGAGAAGTAGGACAGATGGGCGCCTTGCATGGCTGCCATGCAGTTATATTCGACTCCTGTAATAACTTGTAAATAGTTGTAATCATCCGTTCATGATATAAGTTGTAATCATACTGCAGTGTGTCAGTTTGAATTGATAATATATAATAAACACGACTATTTGTTGCTAATAGAAGGCCAGTCTATTACTTAAACCCTTAGGTATACTGTGGACGCAGTGGCGGCTCTACAGGGGGGGCCAGGGGGGCACTTGCCCCCAACTGAGGTTGTGACCCCCCCACTGGCCCCCCCAAATTTTGTTCCAAAATATTATGAAATATGGTATAATTTAATTTTGATATTTTCAAAGGTATGACTTACTTGCTTTAAGCATGATGCATGATGAAATCCGATGTCATTTTATTCGTGGTGTTTTCACAGACACGACCTATATATTTACTTCCTTGGAATCTTAACTATTTTCTTGTCATATAAGCTACTTCCTGCTATCCATAACTGACTCCCTATGCGCAAGCATATTGAGTACAGGGTAGCTGCCCTGGTATGGCGACATCACCAGCTAAGGCCTAGCCCAATTTGCCTCCGAGAGCAATGCTGTCTGACTTCGGGTATCCAAGGACGTCATCCCCAATGCTGTACGGAAAAGGGAGTTCTCCTGGTTTCGTTCGCTCATACTGCAACTATGAAGAATCGAGCCTTTTCAGTGGTAGGTTTGGAACGCCCTTCCTTTAGACCTATGCCTACACACTGAGACTCTATCTGAATCCTTCCTCAACGAACTTAAAACTGTACTACTCAAACAGTGTGTTCATAAAATGCCCAGGCG
The DNA here is from genome assembly GCA_020284085.1 of Aporrectodea caliginosa. Lineage (NCBI taxonomy): Eukaryota > Metazoa > Annelida > Clitellata > Crassiclitellata > Lumbricidae > Aporrectodea > Aporrectodea caliginosa. Next base: position 39,218 of record JACEVL010000146.1, read on the forward strand.
CTTTTCGGGCTCTGCTGCAGATAAAACTCTGGGCATCGTTCTGAAGTGGACCCACAGACTGCATTTAGGCAACTTGTCTACATCCAGTTATTATATCATTCCGAACTAAATCGACAATTCTCTGACCATTCGCTTAGCCTACTATTATGATTGGTATAGGCCTACAATCTTTAACGCCAAAACACAAGTCTTTTCTGATATTAGACATATCTGCAAAGCAAATAATTATGTCTGATATTCGTTTCAGAGAGCAGTTTATCAATGCTGTTAGTTGAATGTGTTCGTGCAGAGTCGATTATCATGGGTGCCTTTGTGGAACAGTTTGACTCTAGGCATGACAGTCTTAATAAAACTTGCACTTAATTAAAAGGGCATGTATTGCTTGTAGTTCATAGGTTTTACTTTTAACAAAGTGAGTCTGTTTCCATTTGTGTCTTAACTTGAGGCTGTTGATTAAACAATTCATGTAGCTCCAATACAGGTCTCTTGTCACCATTCTCACTTTTGACGAAAATAGACTGGCCCCTCCATCTGTTTCCCCGGCCCCCCGTGGCCCCCCTGTTGCCAAAGTCTAGAGCCGCCACTGTGTGGACGTGAAGTGTTACCGCATTCATTTTCTTGGTCTCGTCGTATGAAAGTGGTCTACCAGTCTTTCTTTCGACATCTGATCAACGCTGTACAGTCGATGCAACCATTTTGTTGTCGAGTTCGCTAGGGGGCAATAACAGACCAGACATTTTGAAACAGCTCTCTCTCTGTCTTGCCATGGGTTGTATACACTTTACAGTCAGCTGGATTTTACTCCTCCATGCACGCAGGCAGAAAGTTTCTAGAACGATGCATAACCGGATAACCGGTAAATTGTGAACTTTGTAGCAAATTCACTTTTGACCAATTTTATGAACAGAATCCATGGCATTATATCCATCCTTCACTTTTAATCTCTGGGTCTTTCCATAACATGTAAAATATGCGCATCATATGTATCCATCTAAGACTAAGTATATTTTTATATACGCATATATATATATATATTATATCAAAGTGCATATAAGTATATATATTATATATGCGCAATCCAATCGCAGATTGCACTTAGTGACGTCTTCTAAATTACCCGCTCTAACGGTTGCCGACCGTCGTCGTCGTCGTATATAAGCGGGTATAAGTGAGTTACAAAGGGGTGGGTGGAGAGGGTGGGGTGGCTTTGATGGAGGAGGAGAAGACAGCAAAGCAGCTTATCGGCGACAGCTAGCTGTCAATCAACTTCAGCTCAGATAAAACTCCTGAAGCAAAAGCGTTTTTATGAACCGTCGAAGGAAGAAGAACCCTCTCTCTGCTGTCTTTTTGGAAATTCCGTCCACGGCAGATTTACCACGAGATAGGAATTCTCTCAAAAAGGGACGATTATGACGAGATTGTCTGGTACAAACCATTATCTGTAAGTGTGTGCACGGGGTGTGTGTGGATGCGCATGTGTGCGTGTATGTGTGTGTAGGTGTGCGTATGTGTCTGTGTGTCTGTGTGTTTGTGTGCGTGTGGGTGTGTGCTTGTGGGTGTGCAGGTGTTTGCGTGTGTGCAGGTGTATGTGCGTGTGTAGGTGTGCGTATGTGTCTGTGGGTGTGTGCGTGTGTAGATGTGCGTGTGTGCGTGCGTGTGTAGGTTGTGTCTGTGTGTGTGCGAGTGAGTGTGTGTGCAGGTGTATGTGTCTGTGTGTGTTATTGTGCGTGTGTGTGCGTGTGCATGTGTGTGCTTGCGTGCGTGTGGGTGTGTAGGTGTATGTGCGTGTGTGTGTGTGTGTGTGTGCGCGTGCGTGCGTATGTATGTGAGAGTGTGTGTGTGTGTGCGCGCGTGTGGGTGTGTGTGTGTAGGTTATGTGCGTGTGTAACAGTGTAGGTGTGCGTATGTGTCTGTGTGCGTGTGTGCTCGTGCGTTTGTGCGTGCGTATGTGTGTGCGTGCGTATGTAACTATGTACGTGTCTGTGCGTGCGTATGTATGTGTGTGTGTGTGTGTGTGCGTGTGTGTGTGCGTGCGTATGTGTGCGTGTGTGCGTGTGTGTGTGTGTGTGTAGGAATTTAGGGGAGGTCTCTTTGGACGAGTGTTTTGAGAATATATGAAGCGTATTAAACTCTGGGGTCGTTCGAGTGTGCTCCGCGCTTTGCCTTATTCAGCTCGAACATCTGCAGACTATTCTCCTCTGTAGGCGGCGGCGGCGGCGGCGCACTTGCCTGCATGCCATGTTTGGATCGCCGCTGTATACATGTATACAATATTTATATACAGTGTATATACATTAATAGACTTATATAGATATATGTATATTTGTCATTGTCGCTCTGTACGAAGTGTATGGCAGTAGTTTTGTGAAATCAATCTGTCCAAATGTTGAGCGCCCGTTGGCTGTTGCGGCGATGGCCTTCATTGTAGATATCGGAAGGCGTTAGAGTCAATAATGAATTTAATTCGAAGCACACAAAGTCAACAGAAAGGGGTACGCACCCCCGTCGTCAGTCCAGCCCATCGGGGCGTTTTCAAGATCGCATTGCTGGCAGTTATTAGCACCCTCCCACCCACCTGCCCATCCGTCGATTGCCGCTCTCCGTCTCTCCCCATCTGGGGTGCGCAGGGGGGCACATGTGCGCTCGCGCGCGGTACGGATAACGGCAAGGTGCTCTTCGACGGAGTATAAACCGCATTAGATCCACTGAGAATCGGCGGATAATCGGAATTTGTTTGTTTTTTGCAGATTGAGTTTCGAGGAGGTGTGTAGCATTTTACATTAATACACTTGCACAGAGTCATAACTGTCAGTGTCAGCTACTCCTAGAGATTGTCTCGAATATGCCCTAAAACAAATGTGCGATTGCAATCACATTTTCAAAGTCCTTGGCAACAACTAGGCCTGCTTAGATTTATATTAATTAGTTGATGGGTGTACATACTTACATCTGTATAGCCCTGTGACCTAGGCATGCTATAAGTCATAGATAGCCACAACGTCAACCATAGCCTTAGTCCAAGCCACGCATAACATAAACATTTACAAAAAATCAATTAAATTTGCTATTAGCACATATATACGTAAACCACAACCCTACATTACGACTACAACGCTATAGAAGTCAACCCCATTATTAACCACGACCCTACCTCTAACATGTGTCTGGTATTACCATATGTTTGCACTCGGTGCGATTCGTCAGTCGGCGAAACCCTTGGTGGCACTCCCCTGCCCTCCCTCGGCCAGGACCTGGGGCTTCGTTTGCCGCCATTTGAAAGCAATTTGCCGGTCAATCGGATCTGGGTGCGAAGGGGGTGCACATGGAAGAGCGATGGAATGCTTTGTGGAAGGCTGGAAAAGGGAGTGGCAGAGGCACGGCGGGTGGTCTGGAGACGGGCGATAATTGGGGATAATTAGGTTGCGCAATCAGTTTCCATCGGAAGGATGAAGGACAGGGATGATGATGATGATTAGGCATCGTATTAGGACATGAAAAGATTCAGAGGATGGTGATCAGACCGTTGGGCGGCCGCCATGGCATCTCCCTCTCTTCTGTAGGAGGGTTACTTAGAACCACCCGCGACACAGGTGCAGCAGATGATCCCACAAAAGGAAGTAGGGGTGGGAAACTGATTGGGGTAACAAGAAGCGCGGACGCATGGGCAGAAAGACAGACAGGCAGGTAGACAGACAGATGGACACACAGACGGACGGACAGAGACGGACAGACAGGCAGGCAGTCAGACAGACAGACATGCAGGAGGGCTATCAGACCACTAAATCAACACATACATACGTACATTAATTCTTTAATTATTTTATTTATTCCTCCATTTTTTCATTCATTCCGACTGTATGTCGGTCTACCTGTCCATCTCTCTATATGTATGCATGCATGTATGTATGTATATATGCATGTGTTTATTTATGCATGTCTAGATGTGTTTCGGTATGTCTAAATTGTCTATATCCTCCTGTTTTTTGCTTTTTCCTTGTCTATATATCTTCTGTCTATCTGTCTATTTCTATGTATACATGGTCTGTGTGGTAGTACGTCTTTCTGTCTGTCTAAGTGTATGCTTGTCTGTCGGTCTGTCCCTTTGTGGGATGGAGCTATGATCATCCAGTATAAGGATCAACTTGCCGAAGACGGTATCCGTCAGCAATCATTCGCACCTCATCACCCCACGGGACCCGAGAGCTGCCTCCTCACTCCTCGGCGGGTAACTGGATCATCTGGATGCGGTGCTGCAGAGGGTGAAATCGGACGACGACCCATCCATGGGCGCCCATCCAGCGACCCCTACTGCCCGGATTATCAGAGGGGCGAAAAGACCAATCGGTCCCGATCGAATGGATCTGCAAAGGAGACAGTTGAGCTAATTGACCCATCATCTCTCTCTGCAGTGTCTGTGTCTGTCTGTGTTTGTCTGCCTGTCTGTGTGTCTCTTTGCTCGCTCTTTGTTAGCAAGGCAAGGCGATACTAGATGGCAATCGATATTTTACGATATATAATGCCACCATGTTGGGCGCACTGTGATCTAATGTCAGATAAGGCAATGTAATAATCTTATATAGTTAGAATAGTCTTATAGGGTATACGGCAAGGCAATTATGGTAAAAACCGTAAAATCTTTTGACGGAACCTTGCAACTTAAATAAAACATATTCTGGCATAAATAGTGCCTGCGAAGTATATAGACCAATATAGGTTTAATTAATAACACAGTTATAATGAATAACTAAATTCGGTGCTCTTGAATAAGTTGGTGCCCTGCGCTTGGCTTTAGAGTGGCGCTTTAGAAGTTTGGAGATTACGATTACGATTTTATACAAACAAACAGGTTTTAAACAAATGGCTCATATAAAAAATAAAGTTTAGACTTGAAATCAAGTTTCTTGCAAGGCATCATAGGGAATAAACTTATGCATGTGAGGTCTTATAATGCGCATGCATGGTGTTCTTATTTCTACTCATGGCATGTTTTGTGCTCTGTTTGATTCGATAAAACGTTGGATTCTTATATCAGGTGCAGCATTTAGTCGATTTCAATATTTCCATTTTAACTGCTAACAACTAAACTTTAATACAAACGTTCTGAAAACAATTTCACACTGTTTTCTTGTATTCATTCATTCATTCATTCATTCATTCATTCCGGATATTTATATAGCGCCTCTTCAAGAAATCTACTCAGAGTCAGAGGCGCTCCCAGCCCAGCCACGGCCAAACAGAAAGGACTTTAGTAGTTGGTAGAAAGTAGGCAAATCATTCCGAGGCAGTAAGCGTAACGTAAGCGACAGCCCATTCCAAGTTGAGGGGCCAACAACCGAAAAGGCTCGACGCTGTCTGACCGAGGAGCGGGCCCGAGGGACCAATAGCTCCCCTTAGTTGAAGAGCGCAGCGCTCGACGAGAGGCTAAGTCAGAAACCGGGCGACAGAGATCAGATAAGTAAGACGGAGCACTACCAGTGAGACACCGCCAGACAAGTGCTGCTAACCTATAGGATATGCGTTGCGAGGCAGGAAGCCAGTACAATACATCACGCATGTATATAGGCAGAAACTGGGGCATATTTGGGAATATGACCAATAAGCCGAGCAGCAGTATATTATGTATCAAAATTACGTCAATTCCGATTGTAAAATCTGTTTTTCTTCTTTATCTTGCTCGTGCCAGTAAAGTATATTGTTCTCAACAGTGATCGGGTTAATTGTGTGTATAGTTTTAATCCATAAAAACTATAGATTAGAAATTAGTTTAAATGACATTTTCTCACGGAACGCTTGTAACGCTTGTCTTCACCTTGCAGTCTGATTTATAATGTAGCAACACATTCAAATAAAACGTTTAGGCCTATCTCATTATATCTTCGGAATCCTTTCTTCCCCGTACGAAAGGGTTCCACGGAACACACTTTGGGAAACGCTGGTCCACAAGGAGTCCACAAAATAATATGCAAGGCATCAGTCCATTGTCGCTTCCTCGAATAAAACTGTTGTCATAGTGGTAGGCCGTTTAAAAAACCCATGTCAAAATCTGATAGGTTTGAATGTATACCAGAACCCAGGCTATAGAGCCGGAACGCAAGTTGAAACAAATTAGTCTTAAATGGAGCTATGAATGACATTGATTGAAGAGCAGACGCTTCTCATCAGGCTGGGCAGTGATTCCGATGTAGCCCTTTTATGTGTTACAAGTTACAACCCCTCGCAAATTCCTCTCATTCATTACAGTATGCCTTATCTTAGTATAGTCTGCAGTACATGTTGCAATCGAAACTTAAAAGGACTGATGAGGTTTCTGAAGAGACCTGCAGGATGACCTCAGTGTCATGGTTCTACCGTATACCCTTCCTGAATACCGTATACCCCTCTTCAAAGCATTCAAAGACTGACGACGGCCATATACATGTATCTCTCAGTGCTCATCACATGGCAACGCCTTCTTTCCAAATTGATGCTATCAACGCACTTGTCATCGCGCCAACTCCGCCTCGCATCAAAGGAGACGACAGCAAAAGTTCTCTTTCAACCCCCTCCCCCCCAGCTGCATTGGCCTGCAGACGAAGACGGGTATCTCCGCCCCTCGCCAAGGCCACGCAGACCTTTAACCCCTACATCAGAAGGGTTTTCGGTTTACTTCACGGCATGCAGAAACTGCAGACTCGCATTTCCGGTCTTAGGACTGGATCGATTTCACGATCCCCAGAGGAATGAATGAACGAAGGAAGGAAAGAGTATCCTGAACCAAGGAAGGAAGAGTTGAGCTCTGGATACAGTCGAATGGAGCGAAACATAGGACGCCATTCAGTTGAAGGCACTTTAGAGGAATTTCGACCCTCTCTGTTTTCCAGTTTACTGGCGATCCGTGTCGACTTCTCGTTCCAGCTCAATTATTATACATCCTTAGAAGCTCAGGATCGATGTTACTATAGCTCCATAAATGCACGCATGTACGAACAAAGAACACACACAGATCACACACACATAGATCAAACACAGAGATCATTGTGCATGTGTATCATATATCTAGAGTTCTAGACCATGCATACATATTTCATGTATAGTCTATATATGCATAGTCGAACAATTTCAGATCAGTCTGAGGTACTCGGGCGCCATTTAAATGCTTATAGTCTATATACTATACACGGTTTCGACAGTTTTGTCGTTCGAAGATCACATAACTTTAACATTGTTAACGTTACGATCTTGCATAATTATTAGTTACAAGTATAATGACTGATGTATGCATCATGCATGCATGCATGTATGTATGTATGTATGTATGTATGTATGTATGTATGCATGTATGTATGTATGTATGTATGTATGTATGTATGTATGTATGTATGTATGTATGTATGTATGTAGGTATTTATGTATTTATGTATGTATGTATGTATGTAGGTATTTATGTATGTATGTATGCATGCATGTATGTATGTACTGGCATTAAATAAATACATATACGTACATGTATATGTGTAATGTATGTATGTATGCATGTATGTATGCGTGTGTATGTACGTATGCGTATAAGTGTCTGTATACGTATGCGTATTTGTGTATGTATGTATGTGTGTATATTTGTTTGTCCGCTGTTTGTTCGAAAGTATATTGCTATTTTTATAACGCCCCTAGAAACCTGGCAAAAGCGCCGCATGCAGATCGCTCAAATATTCATTAGCTGATTAGCTATCATTTGTCAAAGCACATCTCCAGTTTCGTTCTCCATATAGCCGTAGTTTTGCTAAATTAGTGTAAAAGGCTACAATTACGCGTTGCCATTGTTCTTTATTATCAGACAATTATGTCTATCAACATTACGATAATACATTTCCCGATACATGTTGCTATATATCGTTACTTTACCTGCGATTGTAATCATGATTGCAAAAACAATTTCTCTGCGTCGGCGTCGTATAATAAAGCGGCGAGTAAGTATTATAAGGACCTGAATGTCGCCAGCGAAAATAAATATCGTGGAAGTAGATATTATGCAGCGATTAATTTCATCGTCTATGTATTTATTTAGCGCCAGTATATATCCAATGACAAGGCATCAATCGCTGGCGCTGCTGAGCAATTATTGTGCGTTGAGGACAATCGGAACGTCGTTTTGTAAGCGCAGAATCGAAAAGGAACAGTCACTTAAGCTAGTCTGAGAGGCACCCATGGATATATGAAGTATTACCGACTTAGTTTTTCTTAGCCTCGGCATATGAGGGCGTATGGCCAGTCATTTCCAACGCCGTCTGATCGTCCCAACGACACAGCCAGTGTAGACTACTCATTATAGCCAAGTTGGAGCAGAACTCTGGAAAAAAATTTCTCCCCTTCTTGAACCCCCCACCTTTGGGTTTACACTTTACAGTCCAGCACGCCACAAAGAGGTTCGAAACCGTAGACTGCCCTTACAAGGTAAGCGCTGAAAGGAAACTAATACCGTATCATACCGAAGATATGCGTTCAAACCACGTGATTCGAAAGTGTATACGGGGCTTCCTAAGTGATTCTTCAGTTCCGTTCCACGAACAGTCTTAGATGCTGACGAGTTCCTGGGAAAACCTGTTGGACGTCCAGTCCACGCTGTTCTTAATGCTATATCAACAGACACTACTACGGATCATCTAGATTCTATAGACTAGACATGAGGGACGCTCACTGTGCTGTTCCACAATCACACAACAATGTCTACTATGGTACACAAAGTGTCTAACGCACTGCACATAGACCACTGTTCGTTTTACGAAGAAAATAAACTTTTAGGGACACAATATAGTTTAAAGAGTTTTGATATGACGTCGTCGTGAGCGAACTGCGAGCATAATTATCATCATCATCAACTTCATAATCTTCATCATCATCAGCAGCAGCATCAACAGCGTCATCATTATCACCGTCGGTTACATGATGATTATCACGATCACGATCACGATCGTGATCATGATCGTGATGATCACTATCATCCCGATAATAATCATGATCATCATCACGATCACCGCAATCTTCATGATCATGACCATTATAATCATCATCATCATCATCATCATCATCATCATCATCATCATCATCATCATCATCATCATCATCATCACTGTAATCGTTCATCATCCGTCATCACCGTCATCATCATCATCATCAGCTCCAGCCACCGTGATTGAGTCGCCGCATGCAGTGTGTTATGGAAAATCTGAGTAATATGTCTAATGTGTATTCGATTGAAGACGAAGCGACGAACCGACCGATGGTTGCCATATGGACCGGTTGGGCAATCCGATCCAGTGGTGGCAATGAAAGGTCACCCGGGGTCAGTGGGGGAGTCAGCGCTTGTCTACAGTAACTCTATATATTACAGTCGCATTGATAGGCTGACACGGACCCGTCTTCAAGCGCATTGATATACATACCATATCAATCCATCCGCAGGTATACATCCATATAATAGCAACACATCAATACCATGATATAATACATATATATATATATATTGCAATATGTTGGATATATATATATATATATACAGGAGGAGAGGAAGGAGGAGGAGGGTGTGTGTAGGATATGATATATAATATATATATGTATATATATATATATATATTCTTGACCTTTAACCCGGCGTTGGCTGATGAGTGTAAACTGTGGATATACTGCTATGGAGTTGAGTGCACTCGGTTGGTGATGAGCGAGGGAGGGAGGAGAGGGGAGATAAGGAGGAGAGGAAGGAGGAGGAGGGTGTGTGTAGGATACGGAGGAAAGTGAATAAAGGGTAAAAGGAGAAGATGTTGGGTCGCTCGTCCTGTTCCATTCATTTCGTCTCATGTTAGCCATTTTCCAAACTTGTTTGTTGCTCTGCCTCGCCTCCCATTTGTTTCATCTTATCTTATCGCGTTCGTCTCGTCTTACACGATCTAATCTCGCGTCGTCTGATCGTCTTATCGCAGTTCATCTCGTTTCGGTTCATCCTGCTTCTCCGCATCAGTTCAGCTTACAACTCGTTCTACGACTCATTTCATTCTCTTTTTCACCCATATCACTAGGTATTATCCCAAGCGCTGCTGCCACCTAGCGAATAACATGACACACACATATTCGCCATCTACCGAATTCTTTGAACACTTTGCAATGTTGCAGTGATTGCTGCGTTTCTGTCAGAAGAAGGGTAAGAAAGGAAATTGTCAAAAAAATGCGTTGACATTACCTTCCAACTAGTCTTCCAAACACAAACGCCATAAGTCGCCATTATACACCTAGACCTATGCGCGTACGCTCAGACAGACAGACGAATAGACGGATAAACAGCCAGACAGACAGACAGACAGACAGACAAGCAGACAGGCGGAATGACGGACACACAGACAAACAAACAGACATACAGAAAGACACAAAAAAAAGCAAACCTACAGAAATCAGCCAGACATACAAACATACAGACCGCCAGATAGACAGACAGAAAGAAAGACACACAGAAACACAGACAGAAAGACAGACAGCGTTGATGCCAAAAACAGATCGATCTGCGTCATACGATTGGCTGACCGTGGGTCATTGATGTCCAATGATCCGCCACTGTCGTCGGTATTCACTGCTGTTGTTTAGCGCTAGTTTATCTGTAGCCTGCTGTCGTCGTTAGCCTACTTAGTCAGCGCAGACCAGGTAATAACTGATCCATTAAATAATATTCACAGTTACTAGAGGAAGCTAGCCAATCAGACAGGGCTAAATAACCTAGTCATTTCCTAGTACCACCATCACCATTACCACCACCGCCGCCGCTGCTGCTGCTGCTGCTGCTACTACTACTACTACTACTACTACTACTACTACTACTACTATCATACTACTCACTATCACTACTACTACTTTAGTACTACAAAATAGGGCCACTGTCAAATGATACAGGCATAGGCTATAAGTTCGTCACTTAAAACTTGTGTAGAACATGATTTGTATATCAACTCGCCAGGTGTCAGTTGGTAAGAATATTCGGTAGATGTCACCACGTCTTTTAAAAGCAACGAAAGGACTCAATCTAGCCTATCTTCCTAAAGTCGTCAAACGCATCAGACAAAGCAAGGAATAAGATTTTTCAGTTTCAGTTATTTTTTTACTTTTTCATTTATTATTTTTTCAGTTAGTTATTATTTTTCACAACATATCTACTGAACCTCTTCATCGTACGTACGGAACGTACGCTATTTTTTCTGCTGAAATATACGCGTACGTTTGGCTGAATTAATAAACGCTAAATGTTTTAGAATAACAAAATTACAAATTAAAGAATGGAAAATTTAAAATAAAAACAAAATAATAATTTAGGTCTTCGCTGAAACAATTTAAAAAGCGACGAAATATCTGACGAGAAAATGAGGAGACAAAATCTTGACGTCACCAGAAGCAACTAATATTAAAGGCTGCTTGCCAGTACATATGCGAACAGCCGTACGCGTAGCTATTATTTTTTACGTACCGTACGCATGACTCCGCCACTAATCTGCCTATTCAGAACAGTTGCCAGAAATAGTGCCGCACAAAATCAATCTGGAGAAAGGAGGTTTACTTTAAGGAAATCAACTGCCCTGGCAGCCAAACTGAAGACGTCGTTAAACGCTGGATAATTACTTATATTCCAATGTGAGATCCTACGTACAGAGCTTACACGGGTTCCATCCAGTGTCTATCGTTCAAATTATTCCCACGGTACTTTTCAGTTACAGTTAAACAGCTAAGTTATGATTGTTTTACAGTTTACACCAACGACAACACAACGAAAGGAAAAGGAACCAGATGTGAAATGAGCATAGAAAACTGAAAAGGAACCGGAAGTGAAATGAGCATAGAAAACTGACCGTAGACTAGAGTACGAATACCATTAAAAAATCAAAAAGTAACTAAGGAAAAAACTCATGTTTCATTTTCAAGTTAACTTTTGTTATTTTTCAGTTATACAGTTTTTCAGTTACTATTACAGTTTCAGTTATTCAGCATTTTTCAGTTTCAGTTTATAGTTACAGTTAACTGCAAGACATTTTTCAGTTATTTTGCTATTTCAGTTACAGTTACAGTTAATAGAAATAACACTGGTTCCATCAGATGTTTATTGGCATGCCGGCGGGGTGTGTAAGGCTGCTATGCTAGGTAAACATTGACTGGACGCTTTTTAGGCTCATAACAATTATAGAGCTACTCCTTTAATGTGTTTCGGTGTAGACGTTATTTATAGCCGTTATAATTATAGCATCGATCCTGCTCAGTGTCATGTAGATCCTGTAATCGCTTCCGTGTGAGTCTATGGCACTAAGCTATTTTCGACTTCTGCGTGCAAACCGTACAGGTCTATGCGTGCTATAGCCCGAAAACAAATCGCACAGGTATGGTCACGGTTGGTATGCGAACTGGTTCAGAAGCAGGCCCAATGAAAAAAGGTTGTTGTTCTCAAAGCCATATAATCATAGACCTAAAGCAGAGATGGGGGACGATTATAGTGAAAATGCTAATTATTATATAGGTATTTATTCGTTCAATATGAAAACCAGTTGACACACCGCAACAGGGAACAGAAAAGGGACTACAACTGAACTGAAAATGTCTTTAGAGCGTCATTTTGGGCTTAAAGATTGTGGGCCAGATTTTACTGATTGTCGATATAGGATTCTTGGGATAAAATTACGGTCGTCCTTAGCTGGCAGATTGAATTCATGAGGCCTCTGACGAAGGCTGTAGGCCTATTTGTGGCGCGTCAGCGGGGGAAACAAGCTGCGCAGGACGTGGGTGTCATTCGTCCTAGCAGCACGAAATCGATTAGAATTAGGCCTAGCTGCTGAAATTTGCTAATCGATTAGAATTAGAATGAGCAAAATCTTGTAGCTAATCAATTAGCATTAGAATTAGCTGTTTGTCTAATCGATTAACTATAATCGAGTAGAATCTAATCGATTAGTTACCCATCTCTGACCTAGATAAACCGGTGAATCGTCACCGGTGTCGCTATAGCTTCGATCTTCCTCCACAGGGTTTCTCTAAGGTCAACCTAAATTGTCACCGCAAAGTTAGTTATTGCGCAAATCGGTGTCAAGCCACCGGTGTCCAGTTGATTATCATTATTGGCGTCGTTTTTGGAACGTCATTAGCAAGTTAGGCCTATCACCGGACGAAAATCGTCGCCGGTGTCCTTTTGAAACGTGCCTTAGCAATCTAACGCGGCACCAGTCGGAAATTATCACCAATGACAATTCAACTAAAAAATGTATCTTCAAGGGAAAGTCTTCCACAAAAATTATACTATTTATTTAAACAAAATAATCGTGTAATTGATAATATTCGCCATTGATGATTGAGTCGCGGACATAAACAGCTTGCGTGCCGCTTTCGTCTTCCGTCAACAGTCCTTCTGTGCAGTGCGACCACTCTCCTTTTTCTGAAATCCCAAGCTCATGCCAGAAAAAGCCCAAGATTGGCCAAAAGTGTACCAAAAAATCCCAAGTTACTGAAAATGAAAAAGTTTTGATGAAATATGAAATGCGTTTTAAAATTAAAAATTATTTAAAAAATTCATACCTAAGAGCTGGCAAAGAAAATTTTGTAGCATAACATTGAATTAACCAATTACAATGTTTACAAGTAACAATAATAATAAATGTCTTTCACTGAGCGAGTTTTTCTAATCAGATTTGCTGCCACTGTTGAAAAGTACGGTAAAAACTAGTCTGTAGACCTTAGAAAAAATCCCAAGATTGCTAGGCAATATCCCCAGATCCCAAGTCTGACCCCCAAAATCCCAAGGTCTTGTGTAAAATCCCAAGCAGTGGTCGCACTGCTTCTGTGGACAAGTTGACAATAAATCGCACCTAATGGAGTACGGTCATCACAAATAAAACACTATCGTATTTAGACTAAAACTGGTCGAAAACAGTGCTGTTAATTACTTTATATTCTCGAAGAAAACTAAATCACTAGCAGACCAAACAATTAAGAATCTTATTTCATTGCTTGTGATTGTATCTATTTCTCATCGATCATGGTTTTCTTCCATATTATTCCCAGACGGTTTCAGACGGTCATGCTACTCCCAGGTCAGTTGGGTAAGTAAGGCGCATCAGCTGCGGCGCTGTATATAGTAGATTCCGTGTTCGGCCATTGGTGGTGTATTAGTTTGTGATTCATGTAACATTGTGGTGGTATACTTCGTTTTGCACTCTACACCACCGAAAACGGTGTTAATCGCCCGACGTCCCACTCAATAAACATTCTTTGTGAATAGAACTAGACTGCTAGACGGATTTTAGCGATTGAAAGCGGAGGATTACTCGTAGGCGATTGATTCTCAGGGAGTTAGCTGAAGAAGGCAATATGGCAGCCGTGGCCGCCGCCGCCGACGACGACTGTTTTAACGGTTTATCTGACTCGGATTTCACTAATCCGCCCGAATCGGAAGACGATGAAAGAGCTAAACTGGCGTCAAACGACAGTTCTTCGTTGTCGCTTTCCACCGACAGCCAGGCAAACGATCCGTTCTCTCCGGACGATTCAAGGTCCGCTTCGGGGAGACTTCCTGAATCGACCAGTTCGATGGGGATGAACGGACACATGCAGAGGCTGCCAACGAGGGTTGGACCGAGGTGTAAGCTGATCCACGAGGGAGATATTCAGGTCTGTAGGTTGAACCACACGCGAACGATCATCAGCAAAATCATGAACTCCAAGTATCTGAGGAGATGGGAGGCACACCGAATCATACTGGGCGAATCGGAAATCATATCCACTACGGTAAGTACCAAAATGTAACCAAAGTCGTAGCAAAGTTCAAATCATAAAATAAAATATTTTATTAAAAACAGTAACTCAGGTTTTTGACGTTTTGATTTCTGACTGTTTTGTTCGGGTATAAAAAGGGGCATTACGTAAATACTGCATTAACCAATAATTTGGCAATATGCAAATTTTGCCAATTTCCAATTACTGGAGAAAGAATAGAAATTTAGTTGATCATACTTGAGTTTTTCTTTCCAGTTGTCTACTGAAACGAGTCCTGATTAGACAAAAATTTTAAACAATGACCTCGGGAAAAAAAAATATAAGAAAGTGGGTAAATTGGTGCAGAAATTTTGCTAGTGCTGAATAAAAATGAATGTTAAATGATGTAGTGAGACTTTATTGAGCTTCATTTTAAGGAAACTTCTTGGCTTGCTGATTGGCCCTCTGAGGTTGTAGGGCCGGGTTTGATGCCATTAGTTTGTATTTACACAATTGGTATAAAGTAGAGATACTCCATGCACTGCTAGCAGCTGTGCTTCGAGTAGTTGGTTTACTGAGGAAAGGCTATTTTGTATGGGAAGGATTTGGAATTAACAGCATTATCAGCGCAGAGTTTGGTGTATTTTTCTCTACCGCCATAGAGAAGTTTTTTCATGATATTTGTCCTACAGCTGCTGTGTAGTTAATCTAATCTAATCCAAGATGGGTAACTAATCGATTAGATTCTAATCGATTAGCTAATCAATTAGACACACAGCTACTTCTAATTCTAATAGATTAGCCTCAAGATTTAGCTATTTCTAACTCTAATTGATTAGCAAACTTCAGTAGCTAATTCTAATTCTGATCGATTAGGAATTTAATTAATCATGCCCATCTCTGATCTAATCTAAAGGCTTCTGTGGAACTTAGTCATATTGCTCAGGGAATCAATCTTTTGTGGCTTCAAGTGAAATTGTAATCAGGGTTGGGTTAATGCCGGCAACAACCTATTGTTGCCGGGACAATGGCAATAACCGGTTATTGCCGGTTATTGCCAGTTGTTGCCGGCCGGTTATTGCCAGTTGTTGTCCATTTTCTCCAAAGTAAGGGCTAGGCAAATGAAAATCATATTTCACTGCACAGACTGCATAGTTATAATAAATGTTTCTTGTGGGAAATTAAAACTACTGTAGTAAATCTATATTAACCCTTAGTATAAATGTAGTTAAAGTCAACTATATGAGATTAAGATAAAAAAATTCTGACCGATAGTTCAACTACTCCAAAATAAACTGCCATTTGTACTGCAGTAGTAATATTCAGGTCAACAGGGTATTGCCTTTCTATATACTTACCTGGTAGTATATAATTTATTAGTAGTGTATAGTGTATAGAATGTTTGCCAACATTTCTAATTCATAATTACACAATTCGATATTGACAGTACTTAATATATGAAACTTGTAAATGTCTTTTATTAGGAAGAAATTATATGGTTATTTAAATCAGGTGATTTTTATTTGGAAAAACTTGATTGATTTAAAGCATGATATATTTAAATCAATCAACTCTGTAAAGTAGCAGATTAAATAAAAAATGAAGCTAACTGTGAAGATTCCATATTTTATTACCACAATAATTAATAATTTCTATTTTTGCCAAAAGGTTTTTGCCATTTTTGCCAAGAGGTTGTTGCCATTATTGCCAAGAGGTTGTTGCCGGGACGGTTATTGCCATGGCAATAACCGGTTATAACCGGCGATGGCAACAACTTGCCAACCCTGATTGTAATCGGTGGGTACTGGCCAAACTAAGTGTTGGCTTAATGAGGGAAGGCTATTTAGTACACTTCCAAGGAATTAGGCTAACAGAACATTAAGAGGTCTAAGTTCACAATATTTGTCCCACTACTGCTGTGTGGTGAGTGTGATTTAACCCAACTTCCATTGTCTTCTATTGCACCATTGTCAAGTTGCAGAAGGCCTCAATAAATTCTCATTTTAGTTTAAATTGTTTAAAAAATCACGATCCATTGGAGAAGTCAGGCTGAATTTTGTTGTATGAAATTTTCAGAAGAGTACATAAGGCTTAGACTACTTTGTATTAAATAATAATAAGAATCTTCATTTATTATTTCAAACTGACACACCGCGGTATGATTACAATTCATATTATGAACGGATGATCACAAGTTATTACAGGAGTCGAATTTAGCTGTATATGGCAGTCATGCAAGGCACCCATCACACCATACTGCTCATTTTACCAACGCCATCTGGTGAATGAAAGGTTGATGATGAGATGGGAAAGTAATGATTTGTCCTTCTATCTTCATTTGCACTGAACGAGAAACTGAAATCTCTAAACTTCCTCACACGTTTTGACATCTCTTGTCTTGCTCTTGGTCAGTTGTCTGGCTGCATTACAGTACAGTCCATGCTGCTTAAGTGCATGGCCTCAGGACTGCCTTAAACTATAGATGCACGTAACCGACTTATGCCCGTAAGAGAAGTTTACGTATTCTGTGTAAAATTGTATTCTTGTTAACCTCGTAGTCAACTGGAAGCTTCTTAGCATTTTTAAAGCTCATCGAGAAGCTTTGCTCTTGCCAATGGGCAGTGTATCTAACTACTCACTGCCACTCATATCGCATGCCAACAAAACCGATCATTGACAATTATAGACCCGGGTGCTTCTGTTCCTTTGAATGACAATGTGCCTTCAGGAAGCGCTCTCCAATACATCACTGCAGCCCAGTCTCATCTGTGTTAAAAATGCCTTCTGTAGTCTTTCAGAATCACCATCGTTTAGCTCCAATATCGTCAGCATCCTGTTTTTCGCCATGATGCCTTTTGAACTGTATTGCACGTTTTCCATCTTTATAGCCACCCACTGTTGGCCTTGAAATCAGCCATACCAGGATCACTGAGTGTTTATGATACAGTTTATGATACACACTCCAGAATGGCCACCTGAGGATATGGACCACAGTGCTGCCAAAACAGACCATTAGAGTTGTTGTCTGTCCATGGGCAAACTGCCTAGGTGGCCAGAATGTTCTAAACTGCCTATGCAATTAAGTGATGTTGACATACACAGAGCAATGCATAACAGGCCTGTAGTCAGCTATGCACAGGACCAAATTATGCACTTATCCCTTATGCATTTAAATGGCGTCAACTGTATATTGATTTAGACATATAATTTATAAGACACCTCTTAATAACATCTCAAGGTGCATTCTTGGCTGGCCCTTCGGGGTCTGTTGGGTTATTCACCTCAGTGTTGGCCACAGATGTGTCAGTGTTAAAAAAGGAGATAAGTTACTGAAATATAGTTTGATCTTAAATCTGTTTAATGTGCCAAGGACCTCTTGATATATATAATATCCAGATGTCCTTGAATATACACAGATGCACTGATAATATGCCTGCCTGAAGATGGAAAAGGTGATTGTGGTTTTCATGCCAGAGTGACTGATAGGCTACTGAGTAAGAGATTCAGGCAATTTGTCAAGTGGCATGATTAGTCCTATTCTGGGGAGGTTTAGAAGTTTAGTGTATACAGATAATTTGGTTATGGCATTTGTGGCAGGAGCAGATACATCAAGATCCGTGAAACACCATGTCCTGCTAAATCAAAGTGTTGTTTTGATTATATAAGCAAAGCCAGCATAAAGGGAAGACACTTGTTGACTAACCAACCCTCCAGACAAACTGCCCTGAAGTGTGGTCCAAAGTTTGAAGCTTCTTGTAAAGGAAGCCCTATTTCAACCACAGCAATTAAAAAAATTGGCATGATTTATTGCTATGTTGGTACAGACTGACCCGGAAAGAACTGAGTGGGGAGAGGGAAGCGAGGGGGAAGGGTGGGTGTGTGGGTGAGATGAAGCTTAGCTATTCTGGACCTGGTCTTGTACTTTGGTAACCCATCCAAATCCTAACTAGGCTTGCTGTTGTTTAAGGTTGAAGGATGGAGGGTTTAGTTGAACTGTGGTTATTCTGGACCTGGTATTCTATTGGTGGTAACTCGTCCAGCTTGTATTGTATTGTATTTTCGTTTATTCAAAACTGGCTGTCATAGCGCAGCCAACGACAAAAGTGCGTAACTTATGGTTATAATAAAGGAGCCTAGACTAATTATAGATATGGATAATGTTAATATCTATACTGGATAATGTAAGATCCTAACATGCTATTGCTTAACTTTGGTGTGCTTGCCAGTGTCATATTCACAGCAGCATACTGTCAGCGGCCGGAACAGTTGTAGACTGCTTTGGGAGTGCAAGTGACTGACTGGCAGGGTTACATGTGGTTCCGTAGGCCTGCTTGATGTATGCTGAGATGGGGTTATCGGAAGTATTTGCTTGCTTATGCTGAATTCGAGTCATGAAGTCACAGGGGAGGAGGGGCCTTGTTGGTCTTTCGTGTTTGCTTACCAACTGACGAGCCCTATGCAAACAAGTGCATTTCCAAGCGGATCAAGTCACCAGGCATGGACTGTCCATTGCATTCATCATGTCTAGCAATGGGTAACATTGATGCCAGCAGAACCCTCCGAGATGTACATTGCCTTGATAGAAAGGAGCATATGGGGAATAACTGTGATCTCTATAGGCTGACACTTACTTACTTTGTCCAATGCACCGACATGTATCTGACGATTCGCTACAGTTTCGGCTCTGTTACCGGAGGTTTGCAAGTCTGTAAATTGCTCAAGTGGGATTAGTGCCAGTTGTGACCAGACATTACTTGGAGTGCATATCCTATTTCGACCTGCTTGGCCACTAGTTGTCACAATCTGTCCTCATGTAAGGGGTTTGTCAAACATTCACTTCAGAACGGATATTCAAAAGTGACTGCACTAATATTTTCTGTGAATCCAAGGAGGATTTTGTAATTGCGAAAATTGGGAATGTTTATAAGTTTACTTATTTCTGTAGTAATTCCGATGTGCAAAATGGGTGAATGGAATGTTTTAGAATCTCCCGAGGGAAGATAGTTTCTGGTTTATACAGCACTGCTTGATTGTGTATATGGTACTTCCGTTACATTACATTGTGCACGAAGGTGTTTAAAAGAACCCTCTGTGGACACAGTGTGTGAGCTAGTTGCAGAAACTGGTTTTAGTTTTCCTAGTGAAACCGCTTTCCTTCTGGTGTTCATTGTGAAAGGCGTAGTTTGATGTATGAGGCCATTAACCATTCCAAACAACCTTAGTAGAACAATACATCAAGATCCAGTCCACCTGAGCAGGATGTTTTGACAGAACACGGAAGTTTGGTTTCCACTCTATTTTGAAACACTCAGAGCAGGATCTAAGAAAGTCATGAAATTGCAGAGGTGTATATCTTATTTGAAGAACCTTTGGTCTTGTATGACATCTACACATAAAAGCAACATCCTGACCTATTCGGCATGATCTTCTATCTTCAAGTTTCCCTATTTTCTTGCATCTCACAACCTTACTCAACATGTGTACATATCCTAACTGTCGGACCAAAAATAGCCAGTGTCCGTGTGTGTATTGTCCTGCCTGTTTTTTCCTTCTGTATATCTCTGTGTTTCTGTTTTGTCTGTCTTTAAGTTGTTCCCTTCAGCTGTCTGTTTAAGGCTGCTGTGCCCGCTTTGTTCTCAGGCCCAGTTCTGGTCATTGGACAAAGAACTCCTTCAGCTCCTTTTTCAGTCACACTGTCTGGCTGCATATGTAATCTTTCATCTGTGAACGGCTGCATGCCTCTGTTGGCAACTGTTGGCTCTACGTCCCTCCTATGTACACATCTTGACATTATCAAGTGTCTCATATGAATCTCTCCAGGCAACCTTATTATTCATTTGGTTCTGTATATTGCAATAGTGTAAACAATTGTAATCGAGAAATAGCCATATGTGTACCACATATATAGTTTCTTAGTTAGTCATGAGTTGATTAGTTACCTAGATTCTTAGTATAGCTCCTTTTGTTCACCTCAAAAGCCCTAGCTGCTATAGCCTACTTGATGTTGAAGTCATTAAAACAAAAGTTTGTCAATAAGCAAAGTACAAGTACTCTCTACCTGTGGGACTGAGTTGACATCATAGCAGTTTGGGAATGTGCTAACCATTCATAGATGTGGAGCATGTAGACTGTGCCTCTTGTAAAATTGGAGACTTGTATGATGTATGGTTGTACTATTTTGCAAGTGTTCCCATTATCAAAATGTAGCCTTTCCTCAGGCATGCAGTTTAAAAACCTACAATGTGGTATGATCTAGGTGTCGCCAGCATAAAACTGAGTGAATAGAAAGAGAGAGATGTCATTCCACAGAGTTTCCCTTTGACAAATTCTTTTTTGCCTTATATGTATGTATGTATGTATGCATGTATGTAGGTGTGTATGTAATGGATCTGGCTATTATATAGTACATTTTGGAAAGCTGTAAAGAGATGTTAGAGAACCTGTTATTTGGTAATAAGGAAGGGTTATGTAGTTCTGAAATTGTGGTTGTCATGTGTGTGCTTCAGCCGAGAGATCCTTCAGTCGACCAGAGCAGAAAACCTCAGAGAACTAATGTTGATGAAGTCTTGTAATAAACACGCAATTAACTAACCTTTCAAAGCACCTGGAAGCTCTCCAATGTGACAGAAACCTCTCAAAAGCCAGTGCATAAAAGCGGTTTGGTCATTCAGAATTTATTAGTTTTTATTGGTTCTGTTAATCATGATCCTCATCAGTTGGGTTTTCTCTGTTCTGTTTGCAGCCGTATGGTTTCATGGAGGCTCCCATTCTGTATTCGAGCATCGAGGATGTCAACAATATATCTCGCTGGGATGCCGGACAGAAATTCTGCATTCGAGTTACAGTTTCAGATGGGTCGCTTCTCCTACAGGTTGGTAGTTTGTGTTTGCTACAAGGGCCTGTCACCTCCTTCTTTAGACAGTCCTTCTAGGGAATCTAGGCCATAGACAGACATGGTGGCCAATTGGTTAGAGTGTTCATCCTGTATGGCCTGAGAGTATGGGTTTGAGCCTCAACTGAGGCGGTCACTGTTGAGCAAGTCCTTCAGACACAATTGCTCAGTGCCATTACTTGATACTTGATCAGTAGGTAGTGGTACGTAATAAAATAATAAATGCATGATGATGATGATGGTGGTGGTGGTGGTGAGTCTTAACATGGTTGCTTTATCATAGTGAGCTTATGTTTTAGCGCTGAATTACAATGATCGCATTATATAAGAATTTACCTTCTGCTATTCGCCCATGTGTATGCACGTTTCTGTGAATGTATGTTTGTTTTTCAGATTTGTACAGTGCCTTTTAAGCTGCTGAAATAGGGCTAACTTTTGGGGCTAAAAAGCTTCTTCTTAAACTAAGCTGAAAACAATTCCTGGGGTAGCTATTTTAGCGCATTTGTGGTGTATTCAGTTGTATTAACTTGTGCTGTATAAATCTTCATGTAATGTAATATTCTGATGGTAAAGTTCTATTAAATTCTGTTGATGTGTATGGTCAAGACGTTCTGGTCTATATGCGGTGTACATGTAAGTCTATGTAAGGCTGTGCGGCTGAACTGTACATTATTGGGTGATTATCATTGGGTGATTATCATTGGGTGATTATTATTGGTGATTATTATTGGGTGATTATTATTGGGTGATTATTATTGGGTGATTATTATTGGGTGATTATTATTGGGTGATTATCATTGGGTGATTATTATTGGGTGATTATTATTGGGTGATTATTATTGGGTGATTATTATTGGGTGATTATCATTGGGTGATTATTATTGGTGATTATGATTGGTGATTATTATTGGGTGATTATTATTGGGTGATTATTATTGGTGATTGTTATTGGGTGATTATTATTGGGTGATTATTATTGGTGATTATTATTGGTGATTATTATTGGTGATTATCATTGGGTGATTATTATTCAGTGATTGTTATTCAGTGATTGTTATTGGGTGATTATATTGAGACATGCAGTTTCTATATACTGCTAATCTGCAGTGTGGGCTCAGGTGCATCTGTTTTGTCCAGGTAATTACCAGTATTTGTGTTTATGTCCAATCCTTGCAAAAGCAAGGAAGATGCAGGGGAAGCCTACCCATCATGTGGAACCTTCCTCCTCAGTCCTGGCATTGCGTCTGCAGGTGGTGGCCGAGTTGTTGCAAATCATTTCTGCCATATGGCTAGTTTCTTGTGTGGGATCTTTGTCATATGGCTGCAACTGCTTTGAGCCTGACTTATGTTACTTCTGGTCCAGATGTTTGACAGTTTCCAGCCACTGGAGAGATGAGTTACTCAGAGCATTTAGACATTTTAATGACATACGATCATTCAAGGCTCTGTGATTAATGGGTTTGGGAGGCTGAATCATAACGTTTGGAATTTTAAATGATCGCTAATGCAGAAGGTTACTAAAAGAGACATTTAAATTCTTCTGATTTTCAAAGCAAACTCAGACAGTTTTAATATAATTGCTACATGTAATTGTAGTAGATTGTATTAATAATAGCAGTAAGAATTTCAGTCCATTAAATGAGCCCTGAAAGGGCATGGGTATGAAGCATTGGTGATTTAATATGCCAGTAGAACAGAAATCCTAAAATGTCTGTCTTTCTGGATGGATATTTGAACCCAGGCCTCTGAGTTCCATTTTAACATGCTGACCACTGGGCTTTTTTTTACCACAGTAGCAGTAATAATAGTATTGATTATGATGATGACAGTGAAGACGTTAATATTGCGATATTAATGGTAGTTGTGTTAGCATTAATGTTAAATGTGAAACTGATAGTGATGTAGATGTTAACTTTGACATTTATAGCGATATTAATTTACGTTGACAAACATTACAGAATTCCGTGACGGCTAACGTTTCTAGATTAAATATCTCTTTTAGATATTATTCTTACCTTGTCTTTTGAATAGTTTCACTAAGGTTTGCAGCAATAATAGTAATTACTAGTATTGATAATAATAATATTAATTATAGCAATGGTAATAATAGAAGCAGAATATCAAGAGCAGTCCCTTGTGCTAACTCTGGAGCAGATGTGACCTTAAATACGGTGTGAAAACTTGAGCCATCCATATACATTTATTATTGATCAGAAACAAGGATACTTTTATGAATTCTCTGACCACGCACATTCAGTTAATACTCTTGCTCAGTTAATCCTTTTGCCGGTGTTTCTTGAATTCTTGGAATCCTGATAAGTCAGTCTGGCTTGCTTCGTATCATCTTCCATCATCTGGCTCTGTCGTTTGCCTGCCTCTCGTCCATTTCCCTTGACATTAACCATCTCAGTCCATCTTTTATCTCCAGCTGCACAAACATTGTGCAGTAGTTTCCTGAAGTGACTCTATATAAATGTGCAGTAATATTACATAGTGAACCAACCCTCTTTATTGTTATTCTTACATGCCATATGTACTCGAGATAAAGTCACCTTTGAGTGTACGGTGACTTACCCCCTCAATTTTTGGCTCAGAAAGCGAGAAAAACGTATCCTATGGCATATTAATCACTGTGGTATATTATGCGGCGTATGACGGTATGAGTCACTGTGGTATATTGTATTTTGTGCATTTGACAGGGCAAGGCATGTGTTTGAACCTGGCACTGGCAGTGGTTGTAAAGGGCACCGTGAATAATATTTCAAGCCACGTAAAATGCAGGGTAAAAGTCATGTAGTACTTTTAAAGTATTGCTAAATGACTTAAGGTAGATATTAATTTTCACTGAATTCTATAACAAATGATTTATTTTGATATTTGTGGAGAGTATGCTTTTTGCTGTTTGTCAAAAAATGTGAAACATTACCTTGATGAAACCATGGTGGAAATGATTCTTTGAAAAAGAGCACAAAGAATAGATCACAGAGTATATATAGATCTCAGAGGATAGAGTCAACATAGCCTCTCGGGTGTTTATTCCTAGCGTGCCATGACAATAAATAGGGACAACAAGCACTATATAACATGCATGCTGTTTAAAAACATCTGCTAGCACTGACCCTATGGCCATGTTTCTATAATTGCCAAAACTGTCCCTGTTTGTAACCTGCTGTGTTATGGCAACATTATATGATTGATTTAACGAATATATCTATCTATCTATCTACCTCTTGATATATGGAACTATTATATAAACAATTTGTAACATTTAGCATTGTGAGTGACATTTTTATTGGCACAAGGCAAAAATATAAATTTAATCAATGCCTTGAGAGTGCTCATCATCACTAGAATGTTCTTCTACATTTCAAACTAATTCTGTGTTCAGTGACTTCAAGATTGTCATCGTAGATGTCGAGAGTTTCATTGCTGGCATAAGTCTTGTGTACACCAAGATTGTGATCTTAAAGTGATCCTTAAAAACGCATCCATCCATTGCATTACTTATACTGCATTTCAAAGATGCATAGCTAGAAGAAGAATTTCAAAAATGCGATCATAATCACTTTTGAAGGCAACTCATGTTGGACACACTTAAGCCATCACTAATGACTTACATATCGTGCTTCATCAGATTGCTGCCATTTGTCAGTTTCACATGGCCTGTGACATCCATTCCATCCATTGATTTCTGATGATAATTGAGGGCTTATCAAGGAATTTATCATTATAGATTTATTAAGCGCCACTATGTAATGACCAAGCAATTGTGAGTGAAGGACTTGCTCAAAGTCCCTAAACAGTAATCCTCTCAGGGGAGTCTTGAACTGATACTCTCGGTGTTACAAAAGAAGCAGTATAACCAATTGGTTACCATGTCAAACAATTGACTACCATGTATGACACAGTGGCCAAACATCCAGAGGCTGGAAATGCGATGTTAAACCACCTGTCCTAAGGCCAATCACCAACTTCTGACTTACAAAATAGAATATCTTATTTCAGGAAGTATAACAGCTTCTAGTCTTTTTCTGCTTGTTGGTGGTTTAGAAGGTTTCCTTGTGCAAGGCTTTAGTTTGCACTTTAAAAACTGTTGTAAGGGGACATTATCAAATTTCAGTGGTGTTTTATTACATTCAGAGTCCATAGCTATGAAATTGGGAGTTCAGGGTCATGAAAGCGAAGTTCAGAGTCTTGAAAGCGAAGTTCAGGGTCATGAAAGCGAAGTTCAGGGTCATGAAAGCGAAGTTCAGGGTCATGAAAGCGAAGTTCAGAGTCTTGAAAGTGAAGTTCAGGGTCATGAAAGCGAAGTTCAGGGTCATGAAAGCGAGTACAATAAATGTTTTTGAGTGGAACGTCCTTAGGTTGTGTAATTTCGGGTGTATTCTATTGCATTCTGTGTCCTGAAACATAAAATTGATATGCTATAAATTTTCCTGAGTGGAAAGACCCTTTATGTTGTGATGATACCAGGAAAGAAGTAGGAACAAGGTAAGTTTCACTGATAGGTGGTATTTGTGCATAGAAATAAAATGCTGGATTTTTGCAAAAAGTTGTAAACAAATTTCACAAAATGCAACTTCATCGTATAGATGATTTTAATTTGTATATGATAAGAAAAACAATTATAACTGTACCTAGCTAGAAATCTATTGGCAGCGGGATGTTTCGGTATAGACTTAAAGTTTGTTAGTGGGCAGTGTTACCTCGTTGGTTGACAGCTGAAGTTTTGCAGTGACCTATGTTAAAGTCATATCCTCCCAATTTAAAATTTGGTTCAATCTCCAAAACTGTTCGGCTTATACCCAAGTATTTACAGTAAGTAGCTAGCCTGGTTTTACCATCCGATCACTTCTGTAATTTGCATGTATTTGCATGTCATTGTCTTTGTGACATATGTATGTATTTGAACATTTATGCGACTGATGATAAAACCAAATACCCTATTTATTAAGAGAGTTTATAAGAGAGAGAAAAGAGAGAGAGAGAGAGAGAGAGTTACAGATTATTACAGTGGAAAAGCGTATTCGAAAGGTAGAGAGGGACCCAATGAGAGACACATGGAGAGAGTGGAACAGAGGCAAGCAGACTCATACTGACTCAGTTACACGTGGCAAGAAAAAAGATCGAGAAATATCGGAGTGACTAAGAGTAAGAGATTTTTAAGGCCGCATTACACCTATATGACTAAAATAGTTCCTACATTTTGTACGAAAAAAGTGTGTATCATGTTTTTGTTTATAACGGGTTATTTTGCGAGACTCAATCACTGGTTTCGGTGCACGTGGAAACTTTTCATTTGCTTTTAGCTGCCATTAGTATTCTTTTCCAAACATCTCTGTCATGTAGAGTTATAGTTACTGATAGTGCAAAGCATCTCACTTTGCGACCACTGCGACTGATGATAAAACCAAATACCCTGTTTATTAATAGTTTATAAAACAGAAAAATCATTATAGCAGTATTATTTTTCTTACTTAGATCAAATGTACAACTTCTGTGAAAAACCTCTAAAAAGCATTAGATGGCCGTGCTAGTAAAACGGGTAATTAGGAATTCTATATGGTTACCAGCAGGTTCTAAATGACAGTGTTGCTGTGGCTTGTAACATTTGTTGTGTTGAATCACACTACAGTAGCAGTCTAAAATCCGGTTGAGTTTGTGTTGCTGTGTGTGTTAGCCCGTGTACCTTTGTGCTAGCTTACCTGTATGTTCATGTCTGTCTTTCTTCATGTTTGCCTGTCAACATGCCTGTCTATTAGTGGTGTGTTTTCTGCTGCTTTGTTAATTACCTAAATGGATTATTTTACCTAAGAAACGGCACAATGATTCCAGTCGGAACTACCTCCACAATGGCTCCCAGTCACGGATATCTCTCCATTTGCAGAATTTGTGAATATGCTGCTGTTTGTAGTGGCTGGTTTGTGTCCATCAGTACGTATGTCCCTCTGTCTCTATGCTTGCTTTCAGTGACCTATTGAAATCCTTGTCACTGGATCAAAGGACTGTTTAGTTAATGGTTGTCCTCACCAGCATGCACAGTGGCAATTAGCTTCGGTTTGGAATTGGGTTGTCCCGGCCAGCGCCTGTTGATTGACACAAGGGGCGTGGCTAATTCTGTACAGTTCGACAATTGACGTTGTAATGGGATTCTGTAAGGGCATAGTCTGTAAACAGTTTGTGAAGCCATGCTTGCATAATACCGTAGGGGGAACCGTGTCCCTATAATATATGGGGTAAACAACGTTGGTACAACTAGGTCCCTTTGTGTAAAACTAGGTCATTTGTATTGCAGTTTTTTTCATCTGAGTTGAAAGTAGGTTACCAGTCAGGTCTACTTTACAGTAAAGTGAAAACCTGATTAGATTGATACACCTACTTCCACTAACTGGCAGGGCCAGACACAACTTTATGAGATAGCAGTGACAGGTTTATTATGTTGCTTTCGTATATCTGTGTGTGTGCATTTGATCCTAAGTTTCAGGATGGTCTGAATGATTCTGATGTACAATTGTACATACATATAGTAAGTGTTAGTTTCATTGCTACATGTCACTGATGTAGGTCAGCTGTGTGGGAGGCATTATAGCTCTGCATGGCTAAACCATTGGGGCAAATGTAAAATATGCCACAATAAAACTGTGGTCGTGCATTGACTTCAGTTTCCTTTCTGTAGGCTACGTATTTCGACCTTGAGTTTTGAGAATAAATCTTGGCCGTGACACCAGATGTGTCTGTGTTTCACCTTGATCTTGAAACTCTACTGGCCGTGGTTATGTGTTGCCTCTGTAGAGCAGCCTACAGGCATGGTAACACACTGGCACAAAGATCAGAAGGACACAGGTTCAACACTCACTAGCCCCATAAGGTTGACTCAGCCTTTAACTCCCTAGGGGCGACTGTAAAATGAGCAGTAGGACAGATGGGCGCCTTGCAGGCTGCCATACAGTTAAATTCGAATTTTGTTAAACGTGTTATCATTTGTTACTACTATGTCATGTAATCTTACTGCGTACTTTGTCAGTTTGAATTAATAAACGAATATTATTATTAGAATGATCTAGTCAGGCTTCATGGAATGACAAAGGAGGAAAACAAACTGATTGTTATCTTGTATTAGACTACGCTGGATAGACAATATAAATGAGAACATAACATCACTTGGACTGACATTAAGGGGAGCAATGGACTTGGCAAATGACGGAGGACAATGAAGGTCTTTTATTCGTACCCATCGCCGCCAAATGGCTGGCATCAGGAAGTGATGATGATGATGATTCCATACTATCTGCGTAGAATGCGCATGTCCTTTCGTCAAAGAGATTTGTGACCGATTTTGTTACAGAATTGAATACGGGCGTATCTCTTATTTGTTTGTTTTAGTTTTATATAGCACCAGTACCTAATTCATTCATTTGGAAATTTATGTAAAACAGATGTAGCAATAGGTGATGATTCATTCTGCGTCGTGCTATACAAGTCTGCATATTAAAGACTTTATCAAGTTTCTCAAACAGCAATTTTTTCAGAAGGCTTTGAATCTGAGCACTGTTGTTACAAGGCATGCAAACTACCATTCAGCCATTGCTTCCTTGATATATATTTGGCTGCCCGACTGTTATCCAACCATATCCAATCGTCAACATTTGGGGGTTGAAAAGCAGAAAAATCAATTTTAGCTGTTTGGTGTCTGCACAATAAAGTTTCTGATATGCTGCCATTTGTGGCGACACCATTTATGTAACGCCACCATTTATGTAGTGCCAGGCAATCGATCATCGTTCGACTTTGGTGTAATAACTGGACGTCTGTTTGGCAAAATATTCTGATGCATGTTTCACATGAGACGTTCTTCCTCTGTTCTGAATACACACGATTCACATACACATAATTCACATACACACGATTCACATACCAGTGCTGCTTCGATGGTTGATCTTGCCTCTGTTGTCATAATGGAAATCTAAACCTATGCACTCTTAGATTTTGTCTAACCGGATGCCAGTTCAGCTATAATGAGTACACTGACCATACACTGTCGGTGGGAAGATGAGATGGCGAGGGAGAGGTTTGGCCATTCGCCCTTGTATGCTGTGGCTAAGAAAATGAAGTCGCTAACACTTCATCCGTCAGGGCTAGCTTAAGGGACTGCTCCTCTTCTCTTCTCTTCTCTTCTTCCTGTTCACCACACTGTGTCAGGATTTCCTTTCTGATGAAGCATGAGTAAGACTGGGTTTATTGACTATGTTTGCTTTTTTTGTGCACTGGATGGAGGACGCCCACGTAAATTGGTTGTAAGCTACTAACTACATTGGTACAGATAGGTTGTTAGGGCTTGCAGTTTGATCAATGACCTAGTTTGCAAACGTGATCCTCTGTTTATTGAATTAGTCAACTGGTGATTTGGTCAGTTATAGTTAATTTATTCATACGGTCATTCCACGAATTAGTTATTAGCTCAGCTGAAGTTGATAAAATTTAATTACCGTACTTTAGTTTCTTCACGTTTGTGTTATCTTTGTTAGTCATGATATCACTCCTTAACAAGGGTTCATATATGGAGCAAGTATTGTTTGTCACTGAAACTGGTCCATTGTATCAAGGGAGTGTCTTATTTGTCATGTGTTTTCTGTAATCTTGATATCCGAGCAATTTTTTTGCCAACTCATAGATGCTTTGCGGGTTGTATTGTCTCGCATTTTCACTGCGTAGCATTTATTTTCATGAAGTTTATGTATAAAGCACTATCCTAATCGTAAATGATATATCTGTTTTTTTATCCATCTAGTTTAACTTGCAGGAATCTTGATTGCTTGATTGATTGAGCCACAGGCTAAAATGTCAAATCTTGCGACGACTAGTTCGATCACTTACAATCATTCAATCGTCGTGAAACTTGGCAGACAGACTGGCCCTCGCACACACTTCATTCTATCAAAATTTCAGCTCCCCAAAAGGCTAGCTTATAGAATCGGGGACTAAACTTTTCGAATCTGGGAATCCCCTTTTCCGACACAGCGTTGTGATTGGCCAGAGTTGCCATTGGCTGCAACAGAAACGGGTGCGGTGCTTGATTAAACGGACGCTATGTTGTAAAATGAACGCGGACTATATATTTGTAGAGGTAACTGCTTAATATGACGGATTATAGGATACTAGATGGATATAGTAAAAACTTTGTTTTTACTATTGGTTCTTTTTTTTATTATCCATCTAGTTTAACTTGCGGGAATCTTGCAATCTTGATTGATTGATTGCTTGCTTGAGCCACAGGCTAAATAGTCAAATCTTGCGACGACTAGTTCGATCACTTACAATCATTCAATCGTCGTGAAACTTGGCATATAGACTCGCCCTCGCACACACTTCATTCTATCAAAATTTCAGCTCCCCCAAAAGAGGCTAGCTTATAGAATCGGGGACTAAACTTTTCGAATCGGGGAATCCCCTTTTCGATCACAGCGTTGTGATTGGCCAGCGTTGCCATTGGCTGCAACAGAAACGGGTGCGGTGCTTGATTAAACGGACGCTATGTTGTAAAATGAACGCGGACTATATATTTGTAGAGGTAACTGCTTAATATGACGGATTATAGGATACTAGATGGATATAGTAAAAACTTTGTTTTACTATTGGTTCTTTTTATTATCCATCTAGTTTAACTTGCGGGAATCTTGATTGCTTGCATCTTGATTGATTGAGCCACAGGCTAAATAGTCAAATCTTGCGACGACTAGTTCGATCACTTACAATCATTCAATCGTCGTGAAACTTGGCAGACAGACTCGCCCTCGCACACACTTCATTCTATCAAAATTTCAGCTCCCCAAAAAGAGGCTAGCTTATAGAATCGGGGACTCAACTTTTTCGAATCGGGAATCCCCTTTTCCGATACGCACCGTTGTGATTGGCCAGCGTTGTGATTGGCTGCAACAATAATGGGTGCGCTGCCTCGTTAAGCGTGCTATGTTGTAAAATGAACGCGGACTATTTTCAGAGTACACGTTATAGGATACTAGATGGATATAGTAAAAAACTTTGTTTTTACTATTGGTTCTTTTTTAGATGCTCTAGCATTGGATATTTTGTATTTCCATTGACCCAATTCATCACAGTCTGTTCCTTTAGGCTGTTCTATCAACCATCAGCATTGTGTTTCGTGGCCTGCCCTTCCCCGACATTTGTTCCTTCCTTGATGGGTTCCATCGAATCTGTAACATGAGGAACTTTCTACTGTAGAGTATAGATGTATAGCATGTAGGTTACTCATGCTGGAGAAATGCCTCAGTTTAAAAAGTTGAGTTCCTTGTACTATGTAATATGAGGACTTATTACTTACATATTTGGTAGATGACTTGGCTGTCAGCACTAGCATATGTCCAAGCTTTGTTTCAAACATTGACCTCTGTGGAGCAAATTCATCAACAAAAATGTAGACAAAGGCAGTCTGTGCTCTTTTACCAGAATAGATTCAAATCAACTGACAATTAAGTGCAGTCTGGCATTTTTTTCTAGTCTATTCTAGTCTTCAATCTTCCTCAAGAGGAGGTTTGGCCACACAGAGGCAAATTCTGTGCCATGAGCATCTGTCTCATGTCTCCCACAATAATATATGATGGAACGATAGTTCAGTCCTGGACTTTATATTATCAGTCCATGTCATTCTAGGTCTTCCTTGAGCTCTTGATCCAGGAACTGTGCCTTGGATAATCTCCTCCAGGCAATCTCCACTCTTCCATAGCTCATGCCACTGATTCGGGGTAGGTGTAAGCAAGGATACATGAAAGCTTCCGCTGTTTGATCAATCCCAGCAGACTCTTTTCTACTCGAGTAGTCTCCGACAACCACTCGTTTGTCTCTTTCACGGTCCATGAGCATTTTCAGCAGACACTTCATTTCAGATGCGTTGACATTGACGCATCCCTAACCCTGGTAATGGCCCAGCTCTAACAGCCATACATTGCCACTGGCCACACGAGATCCTTCTATAGCTGCTGTAACAAGAGTTTGTGACCTAAGAGCCACATTTAATGTTCATATGGATAATTATTACTAGACATCATGCATATGGCCACAGAGATAACCTCTGTCGCCAGACTTTACAGTGCGGATAACTTAACTACAGATATTCGCTTTGTTGATCATATGCAAACTTGGAGTCATATGTAAGCTTCTGTGATGCAGCGACTGTTCGGACTATTAGTGATGCAGAGGTTGACATTAGCCATTGTGTGTTCTTTGTGTGCATATTACAGTTGAGACAAATGCCATTAGCAAATGGTATTACCGTATAACCATAACCATTTATTGCTCCAAACATTGACAAAGTAACATTTCGTATAATAAATTTGGTATAATAAGGGATATACTTATTTACTTACTTACTTAATTGCACTTGCAGTTATATCAGAACATTTGGAAAGAGAGTGCAGTAAAAGTTTGTTTTTCATTGGTAACATTTTCACGTATATTTACTTCATCACTTCCAGATAAGACCCTGTGTTTGATGTGTGATATTGTGACATTTTCAGTGGATGCTGTAACCATATAGTCCATAAGAAAAGAGGTCAGATTGATGAACATTGTGGGTTGATGAGAAGTCCTTCATTCCCATTAAATTTGTCATCCGACTGTTCTGTTTATATATACTGTAGTGGATTGCCGTGTTTCTAATAGCCTTGGAGATGTTATTCCTTTATGAGAAGTCGTCAGAGCAGATTTAACAGGATTGGACCTTGGCTGGCCTTCTGATGAGATTGTTTTTATATACATCTGCACAATATGAACAGTGATATTCTTCTCCATGCAATCGGATACAGAAGCAGAGATATCAGTATATTTCATATTGACTCTCCCTCCTCCTCTAATCATACACTGCTGTGTAAGGTAAGCAGTTAATGACTGACTTGGGAGGGGGAGGTTGGGGGGAATGGGGGCACAAGTACAGGCAAAATCTGGAGACAAATTTCTGCCATGGTGTGCATGTAATATGCATAATATACAAATAACGTGTACCATACAGTATAGTTCATGTATATGTGAACTAGGGCATTTCTAGGGAAGCACTTAGAAATGATGTCAAGAGCTGGTTGCAGTATGCTCGTGTTGGCTGTCTCTTTGACCTCGTCATTGACTGCGAGTCTTCGGTTGAGTTGGCCTGGAGCCGCGTTATCATTGACATCGAGATCAAGGTTAATCAGGAAATTCTATATGCCTGTTCGATGACACAAAAAGGGGATGGAAAGGCAGGGAGGAAAGGATGAGCCTGCAGCTGCTCAGCTGGATGGGCTCTTCAACTATGCTTGGAAACGAAACAAATGAAGTCCGAGAACTTCCATTTCTCCAGTTTCTTCCCCGAAACCAAGATGATATAAGGCCTGCAGATGGTTGCTACCAGGAGTGTGGTTTTTCCATTTGATTACTGTGTGACTACATGGTTGTTCAGCCGTAGGCCGATGATTTAATGTATTTGTACTTAGCAGGTGAAACTGTTCTCTAGTTGTCTCTGTGTGGTTGTTTTCCATTTGTGTTATCTAGTTTACTGTGTGTGGTTGTTTTCCATTGGTGTTTCATTTTCATGTTGTGTTTAATTGTATTTGCATGTTCATTTGCTTGTCCTAGCCGGCTGTTGTACTACAGTTCCTGTTGGACTCTACAATTTTTTGCAAACTGTTAGGTGACTGTGTTTCAGCTCCTTTGTGAGGTTTCTGAAATGTGTTATATAAATTTCCAGATACATTATCTAGTATGTTGTAAGTGATGGGGTGCACGATGGTATAGTGGTTAGCAACTTAGCATGATGGACTGTGAATCGAGAGGTTAGGGGTTCAAATCCCCACCAGGGCAGAATTTGGGTCGAGATTTCTGCTCCACCTGCACAGTGTGCCCCTTGTCAACTCGGCTATAATGAGTACACTGACCACACACTGTCGGTAGGAGATGAGACGGCTAGGGAGAGGACTGGCCACACACCCTCATATGCCGAGGCTAAGAAAATGATGTTGTTAACACTTAGTACCCATGACTACCTCAGGGTTAGCTAGCTCAAGGGATGGCTCTTCTCTTCGGCTGCTGTGAGTGATAAATAATTGTTCAGGTATATTTGTCATAAATGACTGCAAAGACTATTTACTTAATTATGTACATTTGTAAAGTGAAGAAAACGTCTCAGTGGCACCCAGGTGTTTATGGAGTATATTACTACAAGTTTATCAGGTGTTTATGGAGTATATTACTATTGTTGTAGTTGTAGTTGTCATTGTGGGTGGTGGTGGTGTTTCTTTTTGTTAAGATCTATAGGATTTTAGTGTGCAGTCAAAACACTCTAACACTTTCAACGCCAGGAGTTGACCTGTAGGATTTTAGGTCAACTCTTGGCATTGAAAGTGTTAGAGAGTTTTCATTGCACACTTCTGATAGAAGGATCCTTCTATCAACTACACCTCTGCTTCAACTGCCGAGGCTTATAAAATGATGTTACTAACTTGAAGTGTGGTCCATATGGATGTGGGGGCGTTGGGTGAGTCAGAAGATGTGGGGGAGATGGAGCCGTGTATGGAGGAGAGAGGATAGAGTGGTGGAAGCACTGGATGGAGGTGACGTTGTCTCTTGGTTGCTGTTTAAGGACACTGTGTCATAACAAAGATGATTAGTGTCACCCTCCTCCTTTCTCCAGGCTTGGGACTGGCAATACCACAGGTAGGGTAGTGGCGGAGTTGGTGACGGTTGTTGTGAATGAAACCTTTTCTACTCTCATGATCAGGCTAATTGATCTAAGTGAGTGATGGCTTCTGTAGTGCCATTCTCAGGATGCATCCGATGATGCACAAGGCGGTGTCATCAGTCGATGGCCAATGTTGTTGGATGTTGTCTGAGACAAGTGATGGATGCGACAAGTGATGGATGTGGTAGGTGGAGCCAGTCGGAAGATGTGGAAGGACATGGAGTCAATAGTGGATGATGGAGAAGGATGTAGGTGGCGCCAGTGTGTCTACAGACTGATGATGAATTGCTTGGATTTAATGCCAGTCAACAGTCTGTGAAGATTTCAAACGTATTCTTTGTTTAAATTCTCTAATAAGAATGTATTTTATCTATTCTTATGCATGCACACCAAAGTGCATGCGGACAGGTTTAATAAAGAATCTACTTACTTACTTCCTTGGATCCACGATTTGTCCATCTATGTTAGAATGATTTCCTTCCTGGTATGGCCTGTTGCTGGTTCTGATGCTGCTGCTGCTGCTGTTGTCATGGTAATTGTATGGGATGGTCTGCTAATGGGTGATTAGAGATGCCGTGGTCCCTGAAGGCTTTTTTTACAATTCACTAGGTGATGAAGAGTTATGATCCTGTAACAGGAATCAGGCTGTAACATGGCCACTGGTCATAAATCACTTAGGCCTGCAACAAGGCGGATGCAATAAACCCCGGCCTATTTGTCCTCCTCCGGGTCCCCAGGGTCGTTGGAGGGGCAGCAAGTCTTGTGCTTGTTGTAGCATGTTGCATGATCTGACAGCCAGCCACAGGTGGTTGTTATTCGGGTCAAGGAGTCTTGTTCAATACATGGACTAGATCTGCATACATTATGAATATGGTACTTTCATTTAGGAGGTCCTTTAAGTTTAAAGGATTAACTATTACTGCAAAATTTACAGAATAAATCACAATAACGTAACAAGGGTTTAAACTGGTTCAGAAGTAGTGTAGTCTGTGTTAGAACCACTGCAAGTTAACCTGTAATGATTAATGGCCTATCTCTCCTATAGCTTCCTCTTAAAAGCTGTGATAGACTGATAGTATATGTATCATAGTGGGTGTTGGTCTAGTGATTATCCTGCTGGGCTGTCAATCAAGAGGTCGGAAGTTCAATTCCCCGCTGGGACAGAAATTTCTTTTGAAATTTCTGCTGCACCTGCTTTGCCTCCCCTAACCACCAGTGCAGCTCTATAATGAGTACACTGTCTCATGAGAAGATCAGATGAACAGGGAGAGGTCCACCCCCACCTCCACCCCCCGCCTCATCTGCCTAGGCTAAGACAGTGAAGTCTCTCTAGCACTTCATATCATCCAGTGGAGGTCTCTAGCATAACACTTTAACAATGAGCTGCATTGGTTTCCCAGTCACTTTTAGTACACTCTCCTCATTAAAGTGTTCAGGGATTGCTCAGTTTATAGCATCGGGGACAGTTGGACAGACAAACAAGCAGACACCTCATTACACTGGCAAAGACATGGGTGCATATTTGTAAAAGCTGCTATGTCAGTGTCTAGTTACCTATCTACCTACCTACCAACTAATTGCCTACAACCAGGTGACTGTCAATTCTTGTGATTGACTTGCTTCTGAGCTGATTAATCTAATGTGACTAGCTTCTGAGCTGATTAATCTAATGATTTCTGTTGTGCCACTGTAGTGATGCACAAAGCACTAAGCGTAACCTAATACGTGTGACTCTTCCAAAGGAATCAAGGTGAAGGTGGTCCATGGCCGGCTTCTGCTTTTTACAAAACCCTTGGATATCTAGATGATATAGACCGGTGCTTTTCCAAAGTCAAATCCATCTGAATGGATTCAATTGAACTAAAGAAATAGGTGCTGAACATGGCTCTGGAAAGGCGTTGTGACTTGAACACGGTGAAAAGTGTCATGAATTGATCGCAGTGGTCTTTCACAGTTTTTTCTTGTGATATTAATATCTGGACAGTAATTTGTTAAATTGAGATTATTGGTGTGCTAGACTGTCAGCCCAGAGGTTGAAGGTTCAGATCGGACAGGGCAGTAGGGTATCTTCATGATTTCTGTCCCTCTGAGGAATTCAGTTGTACATATACCACTGGTATATACGAGGTTAAAGAGATGATGGAGAGGACTGGCCACATGCTCGTCTCTTCTTCTAGTGGTAGTGGTGGGGGAGGTGGTGGTGGTCATGGTGATGGTCGTGGTGGTGGTGATGCTGCTGTTGATGAAAATGATGATGATGATAGTGATGATTGATAGTAGTATAATGACAATGACAGTGATATTAACGCGGATGATGTTGATTAAACCACAGGAAACAGCAACATTATTATTTAACAAATACTGTTTGCTGTTTGTTTTGTGCCATTGCTGGGTTGTTTAGTGGTGTTATGTATCGTGTTGTGATGTATCATTCACATCTGGAAAGTGCTGCATTATTTGTCCATAACTCAGAGCGCTGATTGATTGGAAAGTGTGATGTGGGCTTCGAATCTGTTGCTGTCACTAATTACTAAATGTTTGTTATAAAAAAGACTGTTTGCTGATAACTGTCCTGTGCTCATGTGTATTCGTATCTGTTTTCCAGGCAAAAAACTCCTACCTGAGAGATCAGTGGCTACACTCTATCCAGTGGAAGGTAACTCATCCTTTTCTCTACATAAGTCTTCTTCTTTTAATATCTGATCGGTAAGTTTAGACTTGCCCACGATGGAGAGAGCTCTTCACGTTTTGTGAGGAGCTGTCAGACATTTGATATCATTTCATAAAAAGGAAAATTATCATTCTGTAAGTTTACCTCTACAAATGAAGTGCATTGTGAAATGACGCTTATCAATAGTACTGAGCGGATGTGTGCTAAGGACTTGCCCATGGTCCCAATACAAATACTGACTGGCTGCAACAAGGCTTGAACTTGCACTATCTGTATTCTTAAGCATGACTTTCCAATGACCAGGCATCAGTCTATAGCACTGAGCAATTGTGAGTGAAGGCCCCGATGCAGTGACCATCTCAGGGGTGACTGTAGTCTTGAGGCCCAAGCTTTGCATTACAAGGCAATTGCTGAAACCATTACACAGGCATACAAGACTGCATTTACTGGTAGTAATTTGAAGACTGATGTTATGGAAAAATATTTGTAAAGGAATTTTTTATGTTTAAGAAGTGTCTCAAACTTATTAATTTTTATTTTACTGACTGAAATCTTGGCAAACAGCATTGTGGTCGTTTAAGCCAAGGTCTATTGTGATTTAAGCAAATCTGGATTATGGGGCATATTTTGAGTTGCATGGAAGTGAAGAATATCTTCAAGGCTATATTGTGAGATGTCCTGATGTACAGTGTTTCTCATACTGCACCTGCTGCCCTTCTCAGCTTTAAAGTTAATTATTCAGCCATATGGTGGATTTTAATTGAGGCTTACAGTAATGTTAGACCCGGAAATGGTAGTAATCACTAGTTAGTGATGTTGCTAATAGGTTAGCTTTCTCACTGCATCCGGGTTCCATCCTTTGTTGTGTCATGTGAAATTGACAAAATATTTTGATGAAGCAAGTAAAACCCGGAAGGGGAGGGTTGACCTGTCATGATAATAATAATAATTAATAAGACTATTTGTATAGCTCCGTAGCACAGCCCAGGCCGAAGAAAAGGGAGCTGTACAGAAGTGATTAGAGTACGGTAGATTAGATTAGTTTAGTTATCTGACTACAGTTGCATTTGTGCTTCAACTGATATGCCTTGCAATTCTCCAACTGCTGTACATTTTGAGGGCATCTGTTGCTCGACCTAGGTTACAAATGATCAGTCGAGATAGGAGGATTGGCTGTGAGAAACTTAGAAGAAGTCATTTGCCTGTCAGCGTGAAACCTAATTCTTTGATTATATCTCCATTCAGTTGTCTGAGAATGTAGGGAAAGTTTCCTAGTGTTAGCTGGAAATGGGATTCCATTACCCCTCCCCTTCCTAATGGGCGTGCATTAACCTTTGGATCCGCCTACTCTTATGAGGAGGAATTACCTTATCTCGGTTTGCGTTGCCCCTTGCTTTGGGTAGAATGTTTTTCTAACTAGATTATCTGGATTCTGGGACTGCTAACTTGAATGACTGACAGTGATTCAGTAGTCAGTTCCAATGGACTTAAATGACTCACACTTTCAGTGCGGGTATGTTGTCAAATTGTCAATCAGCTTGATTGTCCAACAATTCTGTGTATCAATCAGTATTTTACTGGTAACACCAGAGCTGTAGGTTAACAGATTTATTTAATTACTGCTGCTGTCATTTTGTTGTGTTTTTAAGTGTTTGTTGAACGTTATTGTGATGGTAATCCGTAGATTTATGCATTTTTGTTTTTGAATGTTTCAGCGATATATCCTGAAATATGACAAATTGCTGAAAAATGCTAGTCGTGTTGATGTGCTGATTAAAGAAATAAAGGTGAGCCAATGATTAATAAATATAATCAGAGATGAATATCACGCAGGGAATGTGACTGATGAAGAATCATAGTTTTTATTCGTGATTTTGCATTTCAGGCACGGAAATTACAATCAGTTACAGTTCCTGACTAACTGATTATAATCAGTCACGTCTGTCGCAAATACATAAATGTATGTTTGTGTTCTTTGGGGAGAGTGACATTCTAGTGAGTCATGTACTCAACTGACCTCTCTGGCTCTGATTCAGAATTCTGGTAAGGATACAAAGATATGGTATTTCTATATTGCTAGTGCCCGTATACCCACCTAGCCAACAAAGCTAAATAAATGAGTACACTAATTATACCCTCTTGGTTGGAAGATTAGGCTGTGAGGAAGAGAACTGGCCACCTGTCCTTGTGCTAAGGCTGAGAGAAAAGAAATTGCTAACTCTTAATTTACCTGTGCTGTGTATTTTGGTTAGCTTAAGATTATGGGTGTCGGAATATTTGTAAAATTCAGCCCGAGTACCCAAAACCATCCAGAGCGGGTACCAGACTTTCCATCGCTCTTTTATTTGCTAAAATTAATGTTTCGGCGGTGCACCTCGGATGTGCAAATTTCACGTGCGAACATTGAAAATGTATTAGTAGCGGCAATGTCATCTACATTATTTTTATATGAACTTTGTTGTGGTGAGATGAGATTGAGACAAGGCTGTTCCAAGCAGGTGAAATTGCCATAGCTGCAGAATTAGTAGTGTATACCTCCGGACATATGAAAGGACCAAACCTACCTTAAGTAGTATCACTCAGGTAACTTAGCCAGGTGCTGGTGAGTCTGTGTTGAACTGAGTCACATCTCCACTGCAGTGTGGGCAGCAGCAACAACAGCTACACACTGATATTAGCAATCAGCTGCTGCTGGCTGTTGACAATGAAAAGTAATGTCTATAGCCACGGGCAGGTACCTGACCTCTGGTTGCCCATTGACAGCCCTACATAAGAGACTGCTCCTAATCATCTTTTTCTTTAGCTTCTCAGTAGCATGACAGGGTTATAACAATTTATGTAGATGAGACACACGACAAGAATTGCTTCAACTCTTTGTGAGTAAGTAAGTAAGTAAGTAAGGACGACTATTTCTATAGCATCATCATTTGCAAGCTACTTCTAGGATGCACACACACACACACACACACACACACACACACACACACACACACACACACACACACACACACACACACACACACACACACACACACACACACACACAGAGGGTCAGGTCAACTTAACATGTGGGATTTTCACTGCCATGCCCAAGAGTTGCATCCTGTTGCGAAAAGTTGTGAAATTGACAACTTCGTAATCGTAATCTAGCATTTATGTAGCGCCACTCAAAAACAGAGGCGCTCCAATTGTGAACGAATTGGTTGTTTCAGCATCGTGGCTTATTTCGTGTTGCATTTCACATCCTGGCAAGTGTCCTTGAGGATTGTTGCCATAGCGATTGCCTTGCATGATCTTTTTATCCCGCGCTGTATCAAATGACATCTTCTGATGTGCTGTCTTAAACGCGGTGTCTGCTGTGGGGAAACAGATGACACTAGCTGTAGCAAAAATAGTCATAAGTTTCATTTGTTTGGATTGTATCCAGTGTTTAACGACATGTAATGGCTCCCTAGACCTTACTTTGCCTTCCTGGTAAATTCATTTAAAAATGAGACCATACAGTCGATATCAATCAATCAATTAATCAATCAATCCTTTTCCATAGAACAGTTTACAAGTAGTGATCCAGAATAATCACAATCAACGATCACAAGTTTAGAAATTAAAACAGACAGATCACACGATTATCTTATCAACGTTTGAGGGAAACAATCGGATTCCCAGAAGGGACCGAAGTCCCGCTGAGTTAGGGATACAATATACAATATAGAAGCACATGTGCATTTACATGTACATTTGATGTATTTAATGACTAACCATCGTGGATCCATATTTCTTTGGTAATATTATGGCCTCTAGCTAGACAGTAATACGATTATTTGTATGAATTAGACAAATTTTCTAACAGCATTGGTGTTAGCAGACATAGCTGTAGCAGTTCTGAGAGTGCCATAAACTTTTTAGCAGACACATTGGAAACTGTCCTTGACCAACACCTGTTTCCGCAACACAGGCAGCTCAGATCCGTCGCACCTCCATATTTCATAGCCCGCACTTTGCGGCTCCTCCGCGTTCTTTGCACCGCTTCTGAAGACGACAGCTTCTCTAGAGCAGACTGACAACGTCTTCAGACTGGCACTGGATTCAGCAGCCAGGCAGTGATTCTGTCTTGCCTGTGACTTTATTAGTCGATGGTCGGTTACACGCGCGATTTTTATGCCGCTGTCTTTATCGTCAAGGAATTAAAGGTTCATTATCGTCCCAGTCCTGCCGGTCGCGTTGCTTGGCAGGCGCTCGGTCGGTCGGTCGTTTACATTGCCAGTGTATTTAGTGATTGCCTTCCATCTGTCCGTCCTTCAGATCAATAGTAGAAGCAAAAGGTGTCTCTATGGTAACCGACAATATTGGAGATGTGCGAAGGTCTTCTCGGCGTTTATTACAGCGGAACCGG
Organism: Aporrectodea caliginosa; assembly: GCA_020284085.1. Taxonomy (NCBI): domain Eukaryota; kingdom Metazoa; phylum Annelida; class Clitellata; order Crassiclitellata; family Lumbricidae; genus Aporrectodea; species Aporrectodea caliginosa. The sequence goes on from JACEVL010000146.1 coordinate 81,639, forward strand.
TCAGCCGCTGTTACGTCTTGCTAATATGCTGTCCATATTGTCTTCTGCACTGCTTCAGGGTAGTCGTTTCTGTAAGGCTTTGTCTTAGGCTGAGACTGCAGTGTCATCTCTTGTAATGCCTTCAGGTTTTAATTATGACCTACGTGTCGGCTTCTTTGTTCGTTGTTATTGTTATTAAATTAGTACTAATGCTTGTTAGCAAACAAAAGGTCAAACTTAATTGTTAATCTGGGGCACAGATAAGATGAAAATTGCACTTATCTTTTCAGTGTCATTAGTTACTTATTAATTAATTTTTTTATTATGCACATGAACTCTTAAAAATAATGGCTGGAAACAGCACACACTGATGTAGCCCTGCAAAAGGCTTGCGGACTTCAGTTGTCTGACAATGCAAATGACATTCATTGTGGCATATAGCCAGGCTCTAGTGTAATTTCATCTGAATGGGACATACTTGTGTGGCAGAGTGCTTCAAAGACTCTTCTTTGACGTTGGACAGTTTGAGTCACAAACATTCAAAACACTTCAGTGTCTGGTCTTAGCAGAAATTGCTTTCAAGAGCACTAGAAATAAGTGCAGTTGTAACAGATACTTTCACCAGATGACATAAATTTGCGGCTGACTTCTGAACCCAAGTTCTGAATCTGAATCTGATCAAGATTAAACCAGTTAGACCAAGACCAGTAAGACCAAGACCAGCAAGACCAAGACGAGCTTCTCAGACGACAACTGACACAAAAAGTATTTTTTGCTTGTTTTAATTGTGTGGGAGTGACTTTAATCTTGCTCACACTTTCAAGTCAATTTCGTCGAATGTTTCTGTAGATCTGAGCTGTAAATATGTATATGCGACAATGAGCCTTTTCTACTGATGTTGTGCATGTCTTCCCAAGAACAAGTACCCTACCCCAGTTTCTTTAGATGTTTGAAATTAAAATTTTTATACAGCCGTCTGCACGTAACGAAAGAGCAGCGTGCGTTGGCTTTCAAGCTTCGTTTAATTATGCATTCAGCGACCTCATGATATGCATGCATGCCACTGCGGAGTCTTTGTTTATGTAGTTTCAGAAATCCATGAAACTGCACTCCATGTAGCGACGACATATGCACTCGCCTAGCGTAACAGGTGCTGAATAAATTTGCGTTGATTTTATAGCTGACTTGTGGGCACGCTGTACATATATCAAACTGTTTACATGTTGCCAGCTTAACTGTACAAGATTTATGTATCCAGTTTTCTTGTTTCAGGCTTTTCTTGTATTTACTGACCAGTCTTACTCGGCTAATGGAAAGTCTTTGTGTATTTAGTTTTATGAGCGTCACTGTTATTGGCAAATGGCTTGTATGGTGTGTGCGTGTGCGTGTGTAACATTATGCAATGCGTTTGTTGTCGGTAACGTTATGCTTTATTCAAGGTGTTCACTTTTTAGTGGTATACAGATTAGTTACATCAGAGTGTCAGCGTAATTGACGTGCATATTTAATTCATGGTTCAAATCCTGATGTGTTTTGTGAAAGCAACAGTTTGTTGCTACAATATTCATACTAAAACCGAGTTTTCCACCTCTAAATATCGAATTAGGCTCAGGCTGAACTGAATAATAAATTTCAGCAGTTAACAAACTGGGATTTCATGGAACCATTTTAAATTGATCTGGATTTGATTTCTATTGTTTATGATGCACATTTCCCTGTGTGGATTAGTGGTATCTTGGGTCCAGTTTCTGGTCCAGTGGTCAAAGGAGATGTGGTGAAATGAATCCGTCACCCTTTAGCTGTAAAGCTTGACCTTACAGCCTGGACATATCCACTTGCACCTAGAAACACCGTGTTAACTCATCAGCTTGTTTACACTTCTAGTGTTTGTTATAGGTCCACAGACGGAATTGATTTTCCATAATGGAAGACGTTATATGGTAGTGTTGCTTACATAAATGCGGATTCTGCAGTTCTGTATGAAAGAAAAAATTATATGGATTTCTGGGAATTATAATTCCTCAGTTTTCACCATTTGAAATCGTCTAATGTAACCTAACGACTTCTATGGTGAGATTGTAGTCAAGAGTCGTAGTCAAGAGACACTAGTCAAGAATCATAAGCTGTTGGAACAGCATAGTCGAAATCCGATAAGTTTTGGATACCAGGCTGCTATTCATATGCAAATTGAAACAAGTGAGTCCTAAGTGAGTTTAGACCTGATTGTCTTTAACACTTTAACGACGAGAGTGTACTAAAAGTGACTGGGAAACCAATGCAGCTCATCGTTAAAGTGTTAAAGAAGTGATAGAAGAAACATAACTAGGCATGAATTCAAGCTTTAGACCTGCTAATGAGAAGGCCCGAGAACCCATGAGGGTGAGGATTACAGCAAGAGGCATAGTATAGTGAAACACTGTTAACATGCGGCCAATGAAAGGCACGCCGTCGTAGCGGCACGTTACGCGGCACAGCTTAACAAGTCTACCAGCTAGGTATAGCAGTAATGTACATTATTGCCTACACTTGCATGAATGTGTAGTTGGCAAATCTTTAACATCATTTTTAGCTAAAAATGACCTGGTGTTGAATATGTGGATTGAGTGCAACATTTGTTACTATGAGAAGTCATCAGACAATTGTTCATACCTAAATAAGTTCGTCACTTTTGCTTAAAGTGAACATTCTTGTGTGAGGAATTTAATGAATATTCAGCTGTGTAATCAACATGGATAAACTTTAAGAGCACAATAACACTACAGTTTAAACTTGTGTGCCCTGAACACAAACAGACAATATACATATTTGTTTATTATTGAATCACTGCATCCAGGTACATAAAACTGTTTATTATGCCATTAACAAAAGATAATAAAGAAAAAATTAAAATACAGTTCAACATGGGGACTGCATAGAAATCAGGCATAATTTTTACTAATTTATTTACAACATTAATCATTCTTGATTTAGTTATTCATTTCATATTTTTATTTTTTTTAACTTGAAATCCTAATTTTTGGGAAATTTATGGATATTTTGGTGAGGTGAATGAGTGCATTTATCTGCATATGACAGTCTGTGTTTTGATAATTTTTCTTTTGTTAGTTCATTTGTCGTCTTGAGTTCAGTTATTGAGAAATTGATACTCTTATTATATTCTGATGGAAGTAAGCAGAGATGTACGTCATAATAAGAAGTTGTTTTAATTAAATTTGTTGTTGAAATTCAGTTGTTGAAAATGAGAGATTACATGTAATGAGATTATTTATGGAAAGAAGAAGGCCGTGGTGCAGGCGTCTTGAATGGAGAAAGAGGATGGTGGTGTGTCCTTGCTCCGCTTGCGCTGTGTTGTTCTGAGCTGGGCTTTCTTCCTTGTTTGCCAACATGTAGTCAGCAGCAGCGGTGCTAATGGAGTGAAACAAATATCAATTCGGTTGTTTGTCCAGTGTCCAGCATAGTCCTGGAAAGCTAATGTGTTGAGAGCAATCTACCGGTAGGTGTTGATAGTATCTGAGTCACAGGGGTGTTCACTGCCAACCTCCCTCCCTCCCTCTCCCAGGAACACAGTTGCCCAGTGGTTTGAGCGCTTGCCTTGTAATGTGGAGAGTACAGGTTTGAGTCTTTTTGAGACAGTTCTTGTGTAGGGCAGAAAGCTGCTTCGAAGTTTCTGCTAAATTTTACGCCCTCTATTGAAGTCGTCTCTCAAATAAACACAGGTGCACTGATTATACACTGTCAGTGGGATGATCGGACAGCAAGGGGCAAGACTGGCTGTGTTTGTGTACTGGGGCTAAGGAAGTGAAGTGACTGACACTTCATACCCATGGCTGCCTTTTGAGGTTTGACTTAAGGGACTGTCTTCGTCTTGTCACTGATAGACAAGACAGACAAGACACTGCCCAGACAGTATAGTTCGGGCCTCTTTGGTGTCTGAGTATGTCAGACTTTGACACCTGTTTCTTTTGTTTTTAAGGAATACCGTACAGGATGTTTTGTTTAAGAAACAGCACTGCATAGGTTTCTCTTCCATCACAGCTACTTATTCTCCTGTTGACGTTTATGCAGACAGGCAGTTTTTCTGCTTGTCTATGTGGCTGTCAGTCTGTCTGTCTCTCTGTTTATGTTTTGCTGTCAGCAAGTGAAGCCTTTAAAGCTGTGTTTATAGCTTTGGTTTCAGGAAGTTAAGCAACAGACAGTTAACATATGCAGACAAAAGATAATTAATACAGTCGGCTGAACTCAGGCAATGATATCTTGCAAAAGTTGACACCAAGCATGTCAAAAGAAACAGAAAAATTAAGTTTCAAGCATGCTGAAGTTTTTTGTTGAAATTTTCGTTTTAAAGTGCTATTGATCGTGCAAGATGGAGTCTAGTTGAGAATGTCTGAAGAAGATGGCTTATCATTTATCTGTTGTGGTTGGTGTGATATTGTTGGAGTCTCTTGGTCGTTAGGTGTGAAGTGGTGTAAATGGTACTGTAATGATTGAGTGGAAGTCTTTTGCTGCTGTTGTTCGTGCAAGGTGGTGCCATGGGTGAAACGGAGGAAGGCCTGTTTCTTTTGTTGTCTTTTTATGACGTTGCCTTTCTCGCTCTCCCACAAAGAGTGATAATGTTCCTGGCCTTTATATGCAGCTTCAGGCTGTTTATGTGGTCCCCATATGCCATCGTCTGGTCTGTAATAAGCCAGGTTCAGCCATCCTTCATCTGCGTCTAAATCTTCGGCATCTGACAAAATGAGTATTAGACATATCGCAGTGTTTGGCAAGGAACCTTGGAAATGTCAGATCTATTAGTTTGGGGCCAAAGCCGTCAGACCACGGTTCTGGCTCCAGCAAATGAATTCTGACTTTGAGCAGAATGTAGGGCCAATCAGTCATCAGGAGAATGAAGCAATGTGTTAGACACTGAAGCAATGTGTTAGAGGAAGCAATGTGTTAGAGGAAGCAGTGTGTTAGATGAAGCAATGTGTTAGATGAAGCAATGTGTTAGATGAAGCAATGTGTTAGATGAAGCAATGTGTTAGAGGAAGCAATGTGTTAGACGAAGCAATGTGTTAGAGGAAGCAGTGTGTTAGAGGAAGCAATGTGTTAGAGGAAGCAATGTGTTAGATGAAGCAATGTGTTAGATGAAGCAATGTGTTAGAGGAAGCAGTGTGTTAGAGGAAGCAGTGTGTTAGAGGAAGCAATGTGTTAGAGGAAGCAATGTGTTAGAGGAAGCAATGTGTTAGAGGAAGCAATGTGTTAGAGGAAGCAGTGTGTTAGAGGAAGCAGTGTGTTAGAGGAAGCAGTGTGTTAGAGGAAGCAGTGTGTTAGAGGAAGCAATGTGTTAGAGGAAGCAATGTGTTAGAGGAAGCAATGTGTTAGAGGAAGCAATGTGTTAGAGGAAGCAGTGTGTTAGAGGAAGCAGTGTGTTAGAGGAAGCAGTGTGTTAGAGGAAGCAGTGTGTTAGAGGAAGCAGTGTGTTAGAGGAAGCAGTGTGTTAGAGGAAGCAATGTGTTAGAGGAAGCAATGTGTTAGAGGAAGCAATGTGTTAGATGAAGCAATGTGTTAGAGGAAGCAATGTGTTAGAGGAAGCAATGTGTTAGATGAAGCAATGTGTTAGAGGAAGCAGTGTGTTAGAGGAAGCAGTGTGTTAGAGGAAGCAATGTGTTAGAGGAAGCAATGTGTTAGAGGAAGCAATGTGTTAGAGGAAGCAATGTGTTAGAGGAAGCAGTGTGTTAGAGGAAGCAATGTGTTAGAGGAAGCAATGTGTTAGAGGAAGCAGTGTGTTAGAGGAAGCAGTGTGTTAGAGGAAGCAGTGTGTTAGAGGAAGCAGTGTGTTAGAGGAAGCAGTGTGTTAGAGGAAGCAATGTGTTAGAGGAAGCAATGTGTTAGAGGAAGCAGTGTGTTAGAGGAAGCAGTGTGTTAGAGGAAGCAGTGTGTTAGAGGAAGCAATGTGTTAGAGGAAGCAATGTGTTAGAGGAAGCAATGTGTTAGAGGAAGCAGTGTGTTAGAGGAAGCAGTGTGTTAGAGGAAGCAATGTGTTAGAGGAAGCAGTGTGTTAGAGGAAGCAGTGTGTTAGAGGAAGCAGTGTGTTAGAGGAAGCAGTGTGTTAGAGGAAGCAATGTGTTAGAGGAAGCAGTGTGTTAGAGGAAGCAGTGTGTTAGAGGAAGCAGTGTGTTAGAGGAAGCAGTGTGTTAGAGGAAGCAGTGTGTTAGAGGAAGCAGTGTGTTAGAGGAAGCAGTGTGTTAGAGGAAGCAGTGTGTTAGAGGAAGCAATGTGTTAGAGGAAGCAATGTGTTAGAGGAAGCAGTGTGTTAGAGGAAGCAGTGTGTTAGAGGAAGCAGTGTGTTAGAGGAAGCAGTGTGTTAGAGGAAGCAGTGTGTTAGAGGAAGCAGTGTGTTAGAGGAAGCAATGTGTTAGAGGAAGCAATGTGTTAGAGGAAGCAATGTGTTAGAGGAAGCAATGTGTTAGATGAAGCAATGTGTTAGAGGAAGCAATGTGTTAGAGAAGCAATGTGTTAGATGAAGCAATGTGTTAGAGGAAGCAATGTGTTAGAGGAAGCAATGTGTTAGAGGAAGCAGTGTGTTAGAGGAAGCAATGTGTTAGAGGAAGCAATGTGTTAGAGGAAGCAATGTGTTAGAGGAAGCAATGTGTTAGATGAAGCAATGTGTTAGATGAAGCAATGTGTTAGATGAAGCAGTGTGTTAGAGGAAGCAGTGTGTTAGAGGAAGCAGTGTGTTAGAGGAAGCAATGTGTTAGAGGAAGCAATGTGTTAGAGGAAGCAATGTGTTAGAGGAAGCAGTGTGTTAGAGGAAGCAGTGTGTTAGAGGAAGCAGTGTGTTAGAGGAAGCAGTGTGTTAGAGGAAGCAATGTGTTAGAGGAAGCAATGTGTTAGAGGAAGCAATGTGTTAGAGGAAGCAATGTGTTAGAGGAAGCAGTGTGTTAGAGGAAGCAGTGTGTTAGAGGAAGCAGTGTGTTAGAGGAAGCAGTGTGTTAGAGGAAGCAGTGTGTTAGAGGAAGCAATGTGTTAGAGGAAGCAATGTGTTAGAGGAAGCAGTGTGTTAGAGGAAGCAATGTGTTAGAGGAAGCAATGTGTTAGAGGAAGCAATGTGTTAGAGGAAGCAGTGTGTTAGAGGAAGCAGTGTGTTAGAGGAAGCAGTGTGTTAGAGGAAGCAATGTGTTAGAGGAAGCAGCATGTTAGAGGAAGCAGTGTGTTAGAGGAAGCAGTGTGTTAGAGGAAGCAGTGTGTTAGATGAAGCAATGTGTTAGATGAAGCAATGTGTTAGAGGAAGCAGTGTGTTAGAGGAAGCAGCATGTTAGAGGAAGCAGTGTGTTAGAGGAAGCAGCGTGTTAGAGGAAGCAGTGTGTTAGAGGAAGCAGTGTGTTAGATGAAGCAATGTGTTAGACGAAGCAGTATGTTAGAGGAAGCAATGTGTTAGACGAAGCAGCGTGTTAGGGGAAGCAATGTGTTAGACCGAGCAATGTGTTAGAGGAAGCAATGTGTTAGACGAAGCAATGTGTTAGAGGAAGCAATGTGTTAGAGGAAGCAGTGTGTTAGAGGAAGCAGTGTGTTAGAGGAAGCAGTGTGTTAGATGAAGCAATGTGTTAGACGAAGCAGCGTGTTAGGGGAAGCAGTGTGTTAGACGAAGCAATGTGTTAGGCAGTTCGTGCTTAAATTTATGAGACATTAGTGGTTGACTTGATGATAAGTTTTACCTTGTGACATTATTACAGCATTTACTAACTACACAGTGAAGTGGTTTGTAAGTAGGCTGGTACCGGACTGACTTGTTGAAATTGTTTTCCTTTGGGAGTCATTTCATATATACTATGGATACATTGTACTGAGGTAATTGTGTTGAGGGAAGATGCTATTTATTATCAGCAGCTACATTGTAGTGTCAGATGTATAATTATGAGAAGTGTTTGGTGTATTTGCAGAGTACTGCAGTGTAAGGGACTGTTTGTGAATTTGTAATTTTTGTTTAACACAGCCATCTGTCAAATTGTGCAGAAGCAGATGAAAGTGACTGCTGCTACCATTATAATTTCTTATGATGTATGTTGGCCAAAGTAGCATTGATTCTTTCAAAGTGCAGTAAGCTTATTATGACCTTCATGACCTAAATGATGGATAAGAAACATTATGTTGCAGATCGAGTTTCTTTTAAGACCAGAATTTGGACCAGCTGGTGCTTGCACGTGATCAATGCTGCATTCCCACTAAAGAGAGGCAGTCATTAAGTTTCGACTTTTTGACATGTATATTCAGGGGCCTGAGTGAGTGATGTGAAGATTTCTGTTTTGTGATGCAGGAAGTCATAGTGTGAGCGCTGTACTGAAATCAAAAGTTTGAGTAATTGGATGTTTTGACTGAAACCCTGCACTGACCAGTCTGTAGTCTTTCATTTGACAGAACTGGTATTAGTTAGTTTGTGGTGTTTCATGGTCCAACAAAGAGCCATCATTTTCTGTTGGCTTTATTTTTCTGTTGTGGTCTGTAGATTATAGCTGGTGTAAAATACAGTGTTGTGTGACATGATGGTTTTGCATTTGCAACAAATGTGGGTTAACATATACTCAAATTTCACTGAACCATTACTCAGAAAGTGGAATATGAATCTGGCCGATTTTCACACACAAGCAACATGTTTCTAGTTTTATCATGACCATTATTGTTCTTTTCTTGTTTGTTATCATATTCGTGCTAATTAATGGCGAGACAGTTATTAGATAAACACTTTCTGTGTACATGTTCATTGTAAGCCATAAACTTTCATCATTAGGATGATATACTGAATTTAGGGTAATATGTGGGATTTGAGAGCATTGGACTGTCTTGATCAGCCCTATGGGTAATGTATGTTTATTACCTTGCCCGTACATCAAAATGCGAATAGCAGTTGATCAATTAAAGAATATTCTTATCTTACCTTAAGTATCTTATTAGAGTGTTATAATAACATTGTGATTGTGTGTGTTGTGTGTAGAACATGGTCGATATGTCACTGACCACACCGATCCAAGATGTTAGCGTCCATCAGTTTCCACTCGATCTGGTTTCACACCTACTTCAAGAGGTGAGTCGTCTCCTAACTATAGATTTTTATTTACTTAAATACATTGTCCACTCTTGACCAGTGTTCCATCTAAGCTGCTTGACCATGCAGAAGGTTTTTGACTCTGTGCGCAGAAGAAAATGGTCAAACAATGTAAATTAATTATAAAATCTTTCCCTAAGCCCATTCAGAAACTTGTGCATTATTTCTGCTACTCTTTGTTTACTGCTCTGTGTTTACTTAGAGAGAATGTTTTTCTTGATCTTATTTCCGACTCCCAACATAAGTTATCAATTTGTCTTGTCGCTGGCTTGCAGTGGTTGGCACTGGTTGAGGACAGTGCTTCAGAGGAGGAGTTTCTGTGGTGTGGAGTGAACAAGTTTGACTTTTCTTTGTTCGTTGTTCCATCGCAGAGGCCAAGTGTGTGTGTGTGTGTGTGTGTGTGTGTGTGTGTGTGTGTGTGTGTGTGTGTGTGTGTGTGTGTGTGCCAGTGTGTGTGTTTGCGTGTGTGTGTGTGTGTGTGTGTGTGTGTGTCAGTGTGCATGTCCCGTGTGCTTGTGTGCATGTGCATGTGTGCTGCTGTTATGTTCCTGGCTTCAGCATAATGATCATGATGTCATAACTTGAATGTAACTGAGTTGGACGTGAGAGTATAATCACATGTGTCTCATAGATAAATACTGAGAGAGTCTAGCAGTCGTGATGTCATAATTTGGATGCAATTAAGATGTAGGAACATATTCGCTTATCTGTCTAGCTTTCGTGTAATTGTAATTATAACTAAAACATTCTCTATAGCATCGTCAGTAGCAGGCTACTTCTAGGATGCTTTACAACGGTTCGTGATCTCATAACTTTCTCTAATTTGTCTACTTATGAAGTGTTTATTCATAAAGAGCTTTTGTTTCTGATGACAGTTGTGGACACACATTGCAAATCATACACCTATGTAAATGTATGTAAACGGCTAGACTGCTTATCATCAGTAGGAGCGCTAAGTGGCTTAGGCTGTTGCTATTTGTTCAGGACAAATTGGTTTCAAATTACGAATTCCATCAGCACATAACTTAATTTCCTCTGCTGAAATGTGTTTTTCCAAATTATGACTGCTGCTGCTGCTGCTGCTGCTGCTGCTGTCGGAAAATATATTAAGCTTTAAGTAAGTAAGTAAGTAAGCCATTTATTGGCAGAGTATCAACACCATGAGATCATAATGACAGCAGTCAGTACAACAACTTCAAGTATAAATTATGCAAAAGGTCAATCCAAAAGGGCCATTTGGAGTTTGGAGTTTGGACCAGCTGAGACTGGATTGACCTTTTACTGGATAATATTTGTCAGTAGTTACAGTGCAAAAACGAAATGTACTGTATGAGAGCATGATACACAACTGAAACGAGCTGAACATGCACTGATAGTTTGAGTCACCCTTTTGTAAAGATTTGCTTAGGTGAAGAATTGCTTGGGCAGTTTAAGCAAAGCTTGGAGAAACTTAAGTCAGCTTCTTGCTGGATGGTCTGGCAAAATTGACTAAGGTACAGCATGTTGAAAAATGACAGGTTAAATTAATACTTAGTTATATATTATCTGCTGGACTTTGAGGGGTTGCGTTTGGATCTGTTCTGAATGCACCACCATGTGGTGAAGTCAGCTATAGAATGAGCGCATCACCTACAGACTGTCAGTGGGAAGATCTTATGGAGAGGAAGAGGATTGACTACAAACATTTTGAGTCATGGCTAAAAATATAAAGTTGCCAACACATCATACTCTAAACTGCCTCTTGGGGTTAGCGTATAAGGGATGGATCTTCTGCTGTTGCACTGACATTCTTAAAGGTCTTCTTGGGTTGTTAGAGTTTTTGCCTGAGGCACTGACACAAAACGACAGTTAAACTAATGAACAACTTATCCTTCTGCTTTATGGTGTTTAGCAACAAATTGCTGGTTTCCTAAGACATGGTGCTATGAAACACAGACTTAGTGATCTTGTGGTCTAAAGATGGAACATGCTTAAAACAACTGGAGGCACGTTGCTGCCTCTGTGCGGTGATGACCTTTTCTAGACTTTGACCAACAGAGTTCACCGTGTAGTTAAGAGTTGAATTACTGTTGGGTATCGGGTAGATATGAGGGTGGTCGATGATAGTCTAGTGGTTAGCTTGCTGGACTGTCAATCGAGAGGTTGGGGGTTAAAATCCCCACCAGGGCAGAAATTTGGTTCAAGATTTCTTCTCCACCTGCATCACTTAGCACACTCAGCTATAATGAGTACACTGACCATGCACTGTCGGTTGGTAGGTGAGACAGCGAGGGAAAGGACTGGCCACCCACCCTCATGTGCTGATGTTAAGAAAATGAAGTCGCTAACACTTCATACCCATGGATGGCTCAGGGCTATAGCTTAAGGGACTGCTAAAAAAATAAAAAAGATTTAATTCTCATTTGTTGGGTTGTGTTGATGTTTTAGAATGTTGATTCCATCAGCCAGACTGCTCACGAACAGATATTTCTGGCGTTGGCTCCACTGCTCGAAATGAACCATCCGACTCAGGAGATCTGTGCATTCTTCATTAAGGTAGACTTTCTTTTTCCAGTTCAAACAACCCACAGAAATCGTCCAGTGGGGAAAGTTGTATGTGAACGAATTTCTAAGGTAGTTTTATTCTGTTCACGTGTTTAGAAAAGGAATTGAATGCGAAATTGAAACAAACAACTAGCAAAAAAATCAAAAATTCTGTTATATCAAAATGAAGCCATGTTCCATTGTAGTGAGGAAACTTCTGTGAGGTACAAGCATTTTCAGTTAAGCCATTTATAAGAGTATAATAATTACATGTGTCTCATAGATATGTATGCGTAATCATTTAGAGAGTCTAGCAGGCGTGATGTTATAATTTTTTTCATTATTGTAGAGTCATGCTAGAGACATCTGGCCCACTTGTGTTTTTGGATTCTTTTGTCGTGTATGTGTTTAGGGGTAGAGGCCATGGCCTATATGTGTAGGCCATTTCAGTTATACATGTTTAAAACATATTCTGAGGATGTATGAACTAGAGTAGAATAGCTGGAGGACATCTTCATTCAGCTGTAGTTTGGTCTATTCACTTTGTTCCTGCTGTATGTGTATTTCGTTTGATGTATGGATGTTTACCATCTGCAAGACACTCTATATGGCCATTGGACATCTTAATTGGGTATAGATTACATCAGAGTAGATTGATTTATCTGGTTCAGTTTGAATGTATTCAGTTCCTGCTGTATATCTACTGATGAAAAGAAGCATACACTGAGATATGTATACTATAGTAGTATAGTAGTTTGATTGTAGTCGTAGCTTATATGTTTCCCGTTGTACCCCTTCCCTTACAGCTGAACCAACCTTCCCCCATCTCACTGATGCTTAGGGGGCAAGCAGGCAAGCAACGGCCCTTCAAGACAAGATTGCACAAGGCCATAGCTGTCAGGACTGGAATCTGCAAGTGTCTGTGTGAGGTGGGTCCGTATAAATCCCCGAGAGTTGAGTAGAGTGCAGTCTAGAATTTGCTTGAGTGTTGGTGTGAGTTGGGAAGGAAGGCGGCTGAGGAGTTGACAGAGGTTAAGAGTTGGGTTGTCTTATCAAATCCAAGGGTAAGTACTCTAAACTATATAAGTCCTAGGCCCTGTAAGTGCTAGGTGAACAGAGGTCGGGGTGGAGTTGTATCTGAGGGTCTAATTATCAAGTCTTGGTCATTAAGACCCTAGGGTTGTCACAGCAATTCTTCACTGGAGCAGGGTTGTGCCCGAGAAGTTCTCATGGGAGAAGCCATCATTATCTTCTGTTCATATCATTGCCACTGCTATCTCCTCACTCATGAAATCCACCCTGCACTACAGCCAGTGTCACGAAATAGAGTATCCCCCATACATGAGTATCCCCCTTAGCGAAATGGAGTATTCGGTTTAGTTTACATTTTTGGCGGTTTCTAAGTGTATTCAATCGTACTGTTTGGATTTATTGTACACATGTTTTAAGTTGCGTATCTTTAGTTTGAAGGTCGACCTGAAATTAATTTACTTCGTTTTTGGTGATTTTGACTGGATTTTCGTCAAGGCTATGATGATGCGTATGATGATGGGGGATAGAATGGTTTATCCCCCCCGGATACTCTAAACCGGTTTATTCCATCCGGGGGGGTTAAATTAATACATCCCCCGGATAGTCTTAGGACGGATACTCTATTTCGTGATACCAGCCTTGTTTCTTTCTGTTATTTCTACATTGAACTATATACTCACTGCCTCTCACTCTGCCTTTCCCTTGAGGTCCACGGTAGTGTGTTAAATTTACATTTGCTGTATTTCATGTAAATGTCTAAGTGACTTTGAACTTTCAGATGTTTTGTGGTGGTTAGATTCGTAATATTTGTAGCCATTTAGTCGGATAAAATGGATCAATAATCATGTCCGATTAATTTATTTGGAGCATAATGCTCAAACTGCGTCATGTGTCCCAACTGGGTGGTAAGGACGTTTAATAAAGCCAGAGGAAGATCATGACATAATTTCAAAAAAAGTTAATTAAATTTCATGATCTATGAGCCATTGCAGACTTTACATTCTAGAAAGTGAATGCAATGGAGGAGTCTTTAAACCATCACTTGTTATATGTAACAAAGAGTGAATTCAATGGAGGGGCCTCTAACCATCACGGTTTTTACATAAAAAAATAAATACAATGAGAAATCCGGATTTTTTTAGCTGTGTGTGGTCCTACTGTGTCTGGAATAGACTACTACTGACAAGTGGGAACCGTCTGTGAGGTTCCGTTCCAGTAGGGTTGGTAGATGGAGCATAAATTCTGAGATCAATGAAGCCTTAACTGCATAGTGGGAAGTGTTTGGCTGCCCATAACGTGGACCCAACCCGAGAGAGGAGTGTGCCCTTTCTTATGGCTGGCATATGGCATGCGTCAACTGTCAAGAGGGGGAAGCTTCTGTAAATATCTACTGCGAGGCAGGCAGGGTGTCGTAATATAATGACAACAATAAGAAGATTTATTGTGTACATTGATGTCAAAGCTCTGACTTTATGTGCTCAGTCATGTAGTCAAATGTGTCTGGCTTCACAAAGTCTGATTCTCTGCAGTGTGAATTCTGAATGCAAATTCCAAGTGCAAATTCTATATGCAAATTCAGTGTACAAATTCTGAATATGAATACAGTTAGCACATTCTGAATGTGAATTCTAAGTATGCATTCTGATTGCAAATTGTAAAATCACGTTCTTAGTACAGCTTATGAATACTATATCAGTGTAAAGGTTCTATGTGTAAATTCTGAATACAAACTCTAAGTGCGAAATCTTGATGCTTGCACTTGAACAGATTATAAGTAACTGCAAGTTCAATTGTCAAATTCTGAAAGTGAATGCATCTATAGTATAAATTCTAAATGTAAATTTTAAGTGCAGATTCTTTGTACAGCTTACTTGAATATTCTATGTGCACATTCTGATTGTGAATTCAAAGTTCAAATTCTGAATGTGAATTCTAAGCATGCAACTCCATGCAGCTGCTCTCTTTTTTGACCATATGCAACTCTAGTCTGTTTCCGTTTGCCCAAAGTAAACCCCTTGTGACCTGAACAATGAAAAGTTGTTATAAAAACTCCTTTTTTCTTCAGTGCCCACATGAGCTATAAAGGTCATAAATGTCGAGAGGACTGGCTGATTTACATAAAGTGAACAGCAGATTTTTGAGTGTTCTATTTAAAAGTGGGTTCAGAGAAAGATTGATGAGGCCATTGTTAGACCCATCTGGGTTAAGGCTGTACCACCATTTATGGACAACATTCAGCTTAGAAGCTTCACACTGGCAAGAATTATTAATCATTACAATACAATACAATAAACTGATCTTTGATATCGCCCTTCTTACTACGGTTGCCCCAAGCTCAGAAGTGCCACACGCCTCGGCAGCGCAGAAGCAATTATATTGCAGAGCAATTGTGCGCGAAGGACTTGCTCAAGGTCCCTACGCGGCGGCTTGAGGTAGATTCGAACCTGCAACCATCCGGCTGCAAGGCACTGAACATACCCCTAAACCACCGCACCCCATTGCTTGCAACAAAAGCAATGTGTGAATTTAAGCAACATTGAGCTCAGTTAATGGAATGTATAGTCATTCATCTGAGCTAACACAGTCCTCCATCCTTTTGGCATCAGTACCAGGTTACTAGCCTAAATTGGGAAGTTAAATTTGGGTCCTGTTATTGGACTGATGTGTTTGTGTGTAACTGTGTATACTTCTGGCAAAGGACCCCTCAGATTGAGGAGGAGGGGTTCTGTAGTGGTATAAACCTTTCCTTTTACCAATTTAAATGATTATTATTGTTTTTTATTTCTGTATTAATTAATGTTTAGTGCTAAGTCTAATGACAGTGCATCGATCGATGGCACACAGCTGTTGTGCGTGAAGGGCGTTGTGAGACCCAAAGCAGTAGCGATCTCACGAATGGTTCAAACCTGCTCTTTTCATGTTACAAGACAAGCACTTAAACTTAAATGGCTGTCATGCCACACAAATGATTACTAGGAGATTCGAGTACTCGATTGCTTGCATTTGAAATGTCTGGTCAAATTACATGTCTTTGATGCACAGGGCTATGCTGCCTGTCAGTTGTCTCCAAGACATTTTTCATGGCCCACTTTGCGCGTAATTGGTGTTTTGCTTCTCTGTTGTTCGTTCTTCATATATAATTCATGCATTTATTTGTTGTTTCATTCATCTGCCCACATCGGAGGCATGTGTAGCTTGTTTGTGTTTTTCTACAGCCGAGCTTTTAACGCCAGATGGATTATAACTGTTTCTTCATCCATTTTGGATGTAGTGTCATCAATCAGTACTGGGCATTAGCTGCATTACCACCTTCCGGAGCTGGTCTCCCTTTTGGCCAGTAATCATTTCAGTGCTGCACACCCTCTAATATCATTAGAAATCGCTTAAAGGCAACTACCTAAATACGTGCAATAAACCTCAGTCGTGGAGCATACTTCCAGTTACACTACACTGGAATGAAATCATGTCTGTAGGTGTTGATGCAAGTCATTATCATCATCCTACCGGGGCCATGCTTGTTGCGCTTATACATCCACTCCATCTTCTGTCTGTATATTTTCAGTAGCTGTGTAGTGTGCCTGTCTGTGGTACCTGTTTGATGCCTGCTCTGTTTTCTATTGTCCAAAATTATGATGGGGATCATCTCAAGATTTGTGAACTAATTGCAGTTTGTTTGTTGCTTTCTGCAGCATTGCAAGGATTGTCCACGGTCAAAGATCATCATTGAACTGTTTACGCCGGTGGTTCACAGAATTCTTAAACACAGTGTGGTAGGCTAAACATTTTGATCTCTGTAATCTGTGTACAATACAATGTATTATAATAGAACCTCCTTAGAATGCTGGCTTTGGGAGCCATACTCGGAGTAGTAGCCTTGAAGGGGTGCTATATAAATCTCTGTAATGAATACAAGAACCGCTTCATAGCGAGGCTCTGTGTTATTTTCTACTGCTGAACTAAATTTTGGATCCATGTTACAGAACATACGAGATTCATGTTATACGGTGCATCTTTTAATAAGACCATGGTGTAATTGGCTTTCTTTGATTAGCGTTTTTTTTAAGATGGAATTTTTTACTGAGCACTATTAAAAGACTGGAAAACAGTTTACTCATGCTTGTTAGTCGATTTGTCTGCTGCAAAACTTTGTGTTTTGGAAAATATTGTGTTTTGGCAAATATATATAATGAGGTGATCACTTCATTATATATAAATCACTTCATTCATATATAAATCTTTAGATACGATACAGTACGATACTTCACTGCTAAGTAGACAAATTTAGTATAAATATAGTGTAATGTAGTTTAAAGTCATTGAGGTTGCAGTTACAAAGACTGCAGTTGGCAAGGTGATTGTTTTAAATTATGCTCATCGTGGTCAGTTTGGAAATATTTCTGATTGTACATCTCTGTCAGCCTACATGTATGTGTTTGTATTTATGTCTGAATGTGTACTTGTATGTGTGAATGTGTACACATGTGTTTGTTTGTATGTATCTATTTGAAGATTTATATAGCACCAACTGAGAACCTGTAAAAGGCGCCGTTGACACTTGTGCATGCTGTACCAACTTCCCTGCTTATTTTGTCCTTTGAACTGTTTGTGTGAGTGCCTATGTTGCAGGTGCCTGTTTGTTTGCCTTGCTGCTCGTCAGTTGTTGATGGTGTGAATTTACTTGGTTACTTTAAAAAATGACTCTTGACTTATGCCATCTTTTTTGTTTCTCTGTTTTATCAGGACTTTGGGAAATTCACAAGGATGCGATCGTTTATACAGGAATACATCCAGGCTCTGTGTGCGCAGAACGATGGAATTACTGTTACCCAGAATTTTGTCAAAAGGTATTTCTGTGGAATTCTACCGATTTAGCATGTCATGAAGCATTCTTAGGTGTCATGGTGCTGGGCTGCTGGTTAGTTTAGCACTTGCCTTTGTCACTTTTTGACCAGCAGTCATATGAGTGCTGCATAGTCTATGCCATATGGAACTCTAGTCTATTTCATTTGCCAAGAGTCAACCACCTGTCACCTGAGCAATGAAACGTTGTAATAAAAAACTCCTTTTTTCCTTCTGTTATCTTCAGTTAGATCCAGTTGGTTGAGCTGAGTTTGCCTGAGATATTGCAACATGGCCTGATGAACTTTTATACAGGGCCACTTCAGAAGCATCTCAGCGGTTCTGTAGACAATATCATATGTTTGCTCGTGGTGCTATGCACACAACAGAGCCTAATAAATACGTTTCTGCGTGGATAAATAGTTTTTTCCCCGTCAAGACCCACATGTGTAACGGAAAATAAATCAGTGACTGTGTTGACACGGTGAGGTTGAATGACTTGTGTGGCACTCAACCCACTGTTTTTATCAGTTTTTAATTTGTCAAATGCCATTCATATTTCTTTTGTTTGGCATAGCTCTTGGACTCAGTTGCACCATTCTTCCTGGAAGAAAACTGTTGAGTGCAGTCAGGGCTGGGTGGGTTCAGTAGAACTTGATGTTTATACTTTTGGGTTTCTGTTTGTTGTCACACAGCGTCCACGGAATGTGCAGCACGTGTCCACATCCAAGAGTTCTGCCAAATCTAATTGCTGTCTGTCTGGCGGCTATCTACAACTGCTACGAGGAGCGGAAAAGGTCTTTGCTAAATAATTTAGTTTGATTCTCTTTCGATTCTGTAGATTTGTCAGCGTTATTTGCTTACGATGAACTTGTCTGTTCTTAATGTCTAACACTGTTTAGGCTTTTGTGAGATATGCAGAGGGTGTTATATTAATTATTTGTTAGGTACATGTATGTAAATAAATGCTGTATAAATTAGTGAAATATTTAAATATTCAATGTTCATATCGTTCTAATTTTTGTAAAGGTAAAAGTTATTTCCTAATTACATTTCACATTCTTATTATATAAATTGCATCAGGTTACACTCTTTTCCAAATGTACGCAGTACTTTTATGAGGCTTTTTAAAGGGGTAATTTAGGATGCAGAACAGTTATTGGCTCTTGTGCATTCCATGCCTCTGCCCCCAAGGAATGGAATTGAATGCCACTCTCTCTCTTCGTTGCTTAAATTCACTTCCTTCAAAAAGTGGCTCAAAACTCACTATTTTCTCTTTGATTTTCAAGTTCTTGAATATCTAACTGCATCTGCTCCTGGCTGCTGACTATACACGCCTCAGATTTGCATTTCGGTGTTGTATATTCGTTTATTGGTAACAAAACTGATAGTCACACCGCTATCAGGTACATTGTGAATGAACAAGACTTACATATGAATATAAGAAAGATCATGCAATAAAAAGAGATGCTCTTATTAGAGCGACAAAATGGAATTGTTCGTCACAGAGCATATATTAAATATGTCCATGCCTAATGAATTTATTTGAGAGTAATTGAGAATATGATGAGAATGGCTTTCTATATAAGTCACGTGAGATGAAATGTTTATCATCTTTAGTGGGCAGCACCGAGTTGTGAGGGCGTGTGACCGTGCCCGTGTTTCAAATTTAATTAATTATAATAATAACAGGATGAATCTACATGACGACAGTACCTGAGTGTTGTTTTGTTGTGATTTCAAAGAATTCAGACACTGGCGAACAATCAGAGTCAGAGCGCTGAATTGAACGATGTCGACCATCGGCTTCGAACGTACTTAGCAATATTCGAGACTACGTAAGTTGACACTTGATGCCCTGTTCATTCCCCCCATTCTTCATTTTCAAGCACAAGGATGGGTGGTGTTCATTCCTTAGAGTGCTCTGTGCTGTCGCAAAATAGTCAGTCATACAGTCTAATGTATATGTAAAGTGCAAATTCTTTCAGTGCCTCACAAAGGATGAGTTATTGAATTGAGCTTCTTCATTACATCAGCCGATTTCTTGTCAATGATGGCACTTCATCGATCTTAATTTATAAGTAAAGCACATGAAATGTAAAACAATTCTTAATTGTAAACAAAACCCTTGAAATTGAAAGACTTGCAGGCGTCAACAATTGGAACACGCTGATAATGCTATCTGGTTAAATGATAATGTTTTTTGTTACTGGTGTTGTGTTAATCAAGACGTATGTCACTAGTACACTCCATAATTAGGCTATGATGCTGTTTTAGATCGGAATATATGGATTGGAGACCTTGCCTTTCCAGTCTACTTCAGCCAATTCCATTTCCGGATGAGTAAGTACTCCATTCATTTTGCGTGCATTTCCCTTTTTGTAGCTTTTGCTTTGTGCTGACAGTTTCAGTCGGAGACATTTGAAAGTGAACATGTGTTTCTTATCTTTTCAAGAAGCCGATCAAATCATTCACAAGAATTCACAGTCTACCTTCATCACAGGAAGGAGGTAGACTGTTTTTCACTGGCCTACATTTTGCCCAAGAGTTTTCTGGACTTTTGGCAACAGTAACGGCGGCAGCAGCTGTAATTTGTCAAATTCAAAACACTGTAACCTAGATTGCTGTGGTTTAAAACTGTTACTGCTTTAAAGTCTTCTGCAGGTCCTTAATGAGCAATTACCGATGCCCTGTCGTGCGAGACTCTTGTCCTTATCAGACTCCGTTGTGTTCGGTTAATGTCGGCTGATTGTTTATTTCTTCTGCACGTCTAGAAACTAGGGTCGTCAGAGATCTAGGTATGTGTTAACAAAAGAGGGCAATCACTGAGACAGTCTCTGTTTGTAAAAGGTGCTTGGCTCAACAACAGCCTGTCAGTATTACACAATCCTCTGTGCTTTGGACCCTGGATGCACGGCTTAAATAATGCAATGACATTTCGAATGACATAAATATCTGTTAACAGTTCAGGAAACGTTTCCTGCTCGACTTAAGAC
Source organism: Aporrectodea caliginosa (assembly GCA_020284085.1). Lineage (NCBI taxonomy): Eukaryota > Metazoa > Annelida > Clitellata > Crassiclitellata > Lumbricidae > Aporrectodea > Aporrectodea caliginosa. The sequence goes on from JACEVL010000146.1 coordinate 102,090, forward strand.
ACATTTGTTCGGTAATTCCTAGGTAGCCATGCCGGAGCCCTTGTGACTTACTTAGAGGGTGCTATACAGTATACAAGTGCTCTGATACATACATATACAGTATATACCCTTTCTTATTTTTGTGAACAGTCTTATTGGTATTAATGTTGATCAGTATGTTGACCCATTTCCAAAACATAGCTGAGGGCCTTAGATGGTTACATATATTGTGATCGAGTTATTATGAGATGGTTGTAGTGATTGAGTCATTTATCAGATTAATGGTTGTAGTGATCGAGTGGTGATCCGATGGTTGTAGTGATCGAGTCATTATCAGGTGGTTGTAGTGATCAAGTCATTATCAGGTGGTTGTAGTGATCGAGTCATTATCCTGTTGATGGTTTTAGTGATTGAGTAACTAGCTATCGGATGGTTATAACTTGCGCTGGAGGTCCGATTCGGTGTTTGTTGTCCAGTTGTAAATTGCAAGTGGAGAGGTCGAGCTGGCTCTGTGTGCGTCACGCAAATTTATTGGTGTTTACCATTGGCTGCATCGTCTGAACGAACTGGTTCATGGCTGGCCTTTGATCAGCAGTCACATTAGTCAGAGCCAGAAGAAGCCAGACAACAATGATCCGATTTCAAAACAATGATGAAGAGTTGGAGAGAACAGAGTTGGTACTGTTATGTACAGGGTTAGATGGCCTTACTGGAGACATAGGTACTGGTATACTACACACTTATTCATGCATCATACGGTAATACATGCATGCATACTTCCGTATGTATGTAAATACTATATGCATACATGCATGTGCATGCACATACATGCATACATATATACATTTACATACATTCATGCATACTTACATACATTATGTGCATACATACATAGATGCAGCTGTACATACATGATACATGGTGTCCAATAATAATTGCCTCTGATATTAGTCCGCAAAGGCAGTTGGCCCAACTGACCTGGAAATTAACTGCCTTTGTGGACCCTAGAGTAAATTGATTTGGCTGCTGCCATGACAACGGCCAGTGAATGTTTGGAGCAGGTTTTTTATGGATTGCAAAATGTCTGCATGAGAGGTCTCATATTGATATCATATGCGTTGATGGGACTCCAAGATGCAAAGGTTAAAGACTTCAGTCGTACAAAAGCAAATCAAATGAGCTTTGACGTACTTCCTTCCATCCAGGGTTTCCTATTTAATACATGCCAGTCTCGACGGCTCACAATGAAGACTTATTGTTCGTATTTCTGCTCGCATCTTGATATGTACTTGGCACCATTTAAGAATCTATCACAGGCACCGAAACATCTGGCAGATCTAATAAAGTGAGAGTTAAGACCCACAGAAGACTGAATTTCTTCTTGGAACTGTTTCTGGCTGAACAATTCAAGGTGTCTTGTGACGGTGCAGTACCGTTAGGTTCTCATGAGGAGCAGAACAATCATTCTTCTTAACTAGAATTCCTAGAAATGATTGAACTTAACGTACACATCAACTCCTTTGCACACTCCTGGTTGACACGCCATTCTACGTTACATGAGGTGGTGTTATATGTCCCCAGAGCTATTAATTTAACCCTTTAACGACAAGCTGCATTGGTTTCCCATACATTTTAGTACACACTTGTTGTTAAAGGGTTAACACGCCATTTGGGTTAACATGTTGTACGAGAATTGCGGTGTAGTACTAAACATTGATTTTTCTGCATTTTATGTGCGGCCTGGTTTACATGGTGTATAACAGGACATGCCCCCACTGACTTCTCGTTAACAGGTCTACACTGTACCTTTCATTACATTTGTTTACCTTGACCTTAGTTTCTGTTGCCTATATTTTGTTACCATACCTTACATTTGATGTGTTTTTGTGTTTTAGCGCACTTGGTCATCAGCTGTTTACTTTGTAAGTACAAATAATTACTGTCTCACTAAGTTAGCAAAATGTGTATGCAAACTGTAAGAACATCTGTGTCAGTGGTTCTGGTTTTGGAAATGTGTAATAGTCTGTTTAATTATTACTTACCGGTAATCTTTTGTTTACTTCATATCTTATATTGTTTTATGTGATCATGAGTTGTTCATTGTGTGTTATTATTTCAAAGGCACTTTAAAGCGACATTGAAGAACATTAGTCTGGATTCAAGGTGTGATGTCCATCAGGCTGTGCTTGGAATACGTGAGAGCAAAGAGGGATGGTTTGACCTCTACTGTCCGGGAGGAATCGCCTGTGATGATGACGGTGACATCTACAGCACTATGGTTAGTCCAGCAGTTTAATTACCATTAATTAATAATTTAATAGAAGAAGAAGTGAAGGATGTCATGAAGTGAACTCGTCCCGTTACGGTAATTTGAGATTCAGTTCGTTTCGTTAGGTGGAGCTGCTAAAATTCTATACGTTATGAAGATCGTAATAAACTGGACTCATTTTGCATGCGGGCCACAGGCCCACGTGATGATTTTTAGAAGAAGTATGTCATTCATGAAGTTAACTTTTTCTCTTACGCTGTCAACTCATTTCCTTTTGGTAGGTGGCACTGCTATAATCTTACATTATGAATTAGACTCACTATTTTGGTAGGTGGCGCTGCTAAGACATGGCCGCCCGTCGATGTTGTTTACAAGAATATGCAAGAACTAAATCGCTAACCATTGCATAATGAAAGTTCAGGCGGGCATGCAACCATGGAATGATTTAAAAAAATTTTTAACCATCTTAGGACGGGCAAAATCTAGTAATAATAATAATAACAATAAAAGTATTTCCAGAGTGCCACAACCCAGAAGTCGGTGTACTGTGTGACTTAGAGGCAGCCATGTGTGGATAAATTCGTTTGAAATATACACTTATACAGCTAACTTTTACTTAACGATGGCAGAAAAGATGGCAAACAATCAGCAAGACAGATTGTAAAGGTTCATTTCAGAAACTTTGGCTAATTTCAATAAGTCCTGTATGTTTTTTAATGTGTAATTATGAATGGTGGTGTTTGTGTGGGTGTGTTTTATGCGTGTTGTTTGTGTCATCTTTGCAGCTTCACAGCCTTATTCGCTGCTGTTGTCGACGAAAGAAGTTTTTGCAGAACTCGTTGAAGATGATTGGACCGTGGCAGCTTTTGGCACTCCGAGAAAATGAGACGGCAATGGATGTAAGTGTCTGTCAGAGAGGTTCAGTGTCAGTCAAATGGAAACGTCAGCTGATTTTTAATTATGCATGTTATTTAGATTGTTATGTAACCTAGAATAGCATGGTTTCTTCTATTATGGGTGTTTTGTCTTGTCTTGAGATATCTTTCTTGGGATATATGTCTTCAGATATTTATCTTAGTTTTGTGGAAAAGATTTAACAGACAACGTCTGTGACAAATCCTTTGATGTCAAACATGATGTAATAGATTATAGCCTGAGATAATCATGGATTTATGTCAGCAAGCTACCATCTGGCTTCACAAATTTGGTTGTTGATGTGGATCATTTAACACTGTAACGACGAGCTGCATTGGTTTTCCAGTTGCTTTTAGTACACTCTTGTCATTAAAGTGTTAAGAAGTAAAATGGGCTTGCTTATGTGCTTCTGTAGAAACTTATCAGAAGGTCAGTCTGAAGGGGTCAAAAGGGTCATTTGACTGAGGCACAAATTTGCCACAATAATTCACCAAACGGACTAGTTTTGTTACGGATTGTTTTGCTCTTTCCTTTCTACCATACATCGGCCCATTTGCATGTTTTTTTTGTCAAACAGAGGTGCATTCTTCTGAAACTAATTGCCTTTTGTGTGAACAACATGTGAAATGATGCCGTCAAAAGCTGTGGCAGCTTTACGTAGAGAAACTAAAACAGTCTAAGTAGAATTGATGTCTGTTGTTCTGTTCTGACGAATGACTGTTTCTTTTCATACAGGTCTTGTGTGCTGTTCTGGAGTTTGAGGTGGTTGAAAGCAATGACCTGAAAATGCAGATCATTACAACGTTGCAGAGTACAACGCAAGGAAAGCATATGTATGCCGACCTTTGCGATCGACAGATTCAGCTAAAAGAACTGGTCAGTTTTTTTATAGGCTCATCCTGAACCATTTGCAGTTTACCTTTTAACTCTCCACAGATTATTCTCCAACACAAATTCTGACTTAAGTATTTGATGGAGAAAGATTAAGCCAGGCAAAGGGAGCAAATGAACCGTTAATCTTACGTAATTCATCCAGAGACAATGTTGTGCTATTTAGGAAGGATCGCTCAATTGCCTTTTCAGATGTTGACTGTTTGATATAGACTCGGCAAATTTGCCAGTCTCTTATGTGGTTTTCTGTGCCTTTATGATATCTTAGGGTTTGAGCAATTCTCAAGATTGTATTGTATCATTAGTTTACAATGCATTCATTATTTTGTTAGTTAACTTCTTTCTGTATCTGTAAATATATTTCATTATGTTGTGAGCTGCCTGTTCGTGGCAGAATAAAGTTTATTTATATTATTTAAAGATGTTATCGTTGCAGCAACAGAAAGGTGGACCGAGGAAGTTGACCCTGCCGACAAGGTCAACGGATGCTGATCTGGTGAAGCTGCTGAGTTCCGGTTCCTTCGGCAACTTGGAATGTCTCAGCCTTGCCTTCACGCAAGTTACAAGTGCCTGCGCCAAGGAACTGATCAAGCTGCCTTCTCTTCGATATCTTAATCTTTGGTCAACTCAGGCAAGACATTCTTGAAGACCTTCTAGCGCTATGTAAATGAGTCAGTTCTTTTGACAGGAGCTTCTTACTGCTATCGCTTTGGCATTGTAGCTTGTGAAAGTATTTATATTGCTATATTAACAGATTATAGTACTTAAGTTTCAGGTTATCATGATCTGGACTTTATGTAAGACTCATGTGGAGTTCATGTGGTGCTAAATTATCATGTATCTTATTTGACCTGAATATAAGACTCTTACAGAGTTCAGTGGGTTGTTAAGACCTAAATGGCAAAAGACCAAATGAAATCTGAAACTCTGGCCTTCAAATGGTAGGCATTTGTTTACTTGTGACACATTTAAACCAATTACTTCTTCACCAAAGGTTAAGTTCCAGGCCTTGTCCTGGTTTCTCTGAGAGACTGCTGGATGGTGAGACAACCTCAGCAGATCACATCGCATGTCGTCATTCCTCATTCTCGATTATGAACTTATAAAGAACTCTGAACTTGCTGTCATCTGTCAACTCTAGTTGGGAATCAGTTGATTTAGCTCTGTGTGTGTGTGCATGAACTGGCCACCGGTGACTCATCTAGTTATCTGAGTCACTGTTTACTAACTGATAAATGTTCTGTTTTAATGACATTTAACATCGTTTTGGCTAGTGCAGAGAGCACCTGTGATTATTTTCCTCGATTGTTGCTTTATAAATTTCCTTAATAAAATATAATAAATAATACAAATACGAGTATATCTGGACTGGTAAAATGACTCAGAACAAATGTCTAGATAGTCGCCTCTGATTAGGTAGTACTATTAGAGGCACTTTATAAATTAGTAAATACAATAAATACACACAAAAGCATTGCAGAGCCTGGCTGCCAAGAGATTGGGTCACAACAGTGAGTACTCTGAGCGCGGGTGTCTCGATTGTCTTGGGTTATTAGAGTGCTGTTAAAATCAGCTGGTTTTAGATGAGTCTCTTTCCACTGTTTGGTTGAATTGTGTTGTCTTTGGTGTTTCTGTAGTTTGGTGACTCTGGGCTGCAGCTGTTATCTGAACATCTTCACAAACTCCAGGTTCTGAATCTGTGCGAGACACCAGTCACCGACAAGGGGCTCACCTCTCTTGAGGGTAACACTTCTCAACTATTACTAAACGTCGGGAATTCGCTTCTGTGAACTAATTAGTGCAAATGTTGTATCATGTTGGTAATCGCTATGTATAAAATACATCCTTGAGCCATGGCAATGCACTTAGGTGATGAGTGATAGGCTGATAGCTTATGTTTTCCATATTATAATTAATCTTTCTGGCCTCATGTATTGTCCTGCAGCATTTTGACTAAGCTGAACCCAAATTTTAGCGTACATATCAGTTTCCCTTTACAAATGACCGTGATTTGTGCATTGTAATTAGGCACAATACAATTGTAATCGTAATGATGGATTTGTAGAAGTGGATTTTATTACTTTAGATGCAACTGGATGTGAATTGCAGTTTGTTGTATTGCATGAAGGAATTAATTATTTGCTTTTTTATTGTAGCATTGAAAAATTTACGCAAACTTAACCTAAACAGCACGTACCTGTCTGCGTTGACATTTGAGGGGCTTAAGGTGAAGTGGTTTACTTTTCTTTTCATGCTGTTAATTGGCCTTAATTCAAATTGTGTACTATAAAGCGTAAAGGTAGCTTGCTTGTTTACCTGCATCTATGCAAAGGCTCCTCAGAAGCCTGGCCGTGAGTTAAAATGATCATTTAGCTATGCTAACCTGTGAGAACAGTCACTTGGTCAAGTACTAACTCATCTGTATTGTCTTAATTTTACTCTATCTGTTAGCATGATATCGGAACAACTACTGGTAATCAACTAATTGGTCGTAGAGTTTGGCTTAAATTTTTCATTCTATCTATTTGCTGACTGAGATTAATTTATATGAGGGTAACACTTCTGGACTATTACTAAACATCGGGAATTTATAGGCTTTCAAGAACTGCTGAAAAGTAGCTACTTAAGAGATCCAAAAACATGATAGTTTCGCTATCGTACATTGAAAATCTGTTGTAAAAGTTTACAATCTACTCTTCTGTCTGTTTTATAGGAGAAGCTGCCATCACTGCAAGAGTTTGACGTTCGTTACACGGACGCCTGGTAAATTCGTAATCACTTCAAAAGAGCACATCACCCTCCACTGCAGTGTGGTCCCTTACCGGGTGACAGAATGCTTCACTTGTCTGTATATGTCTTGCATTAGCATGAACCAAAGTTACAGATCCGACGGTGTCTTGCTGTTCATCATTTATCCAGAAATCTTGCCTGTTCATAGCTCAGTTTCACAGGCTGCGTTTTGTTGGACGCTGGACTACCAGCGGTCTTGCTTTTCTGAATTGACAGTCTGCAAGTTATTTTGAAGAACACTGTCAGCAGTAGAGGAAGAAATGGCAGCAGTAGAGGAAGAAAATGAAGAGACAACGGAGGCTGTGGGCTTTATATGTGATCACGTGTGGTTTGTTGTGTATTCGGCTAGTTAATTGACTGCTGCGGACCTGTGGTGCATCTGTGAGAAGTCGTGCAGAAGATTGGTGTGTAGATTTCATTCCGGGTTTGCGTCGGCGTTTTGAAACCCTCAGAACTGCGTTGTACAAGAATCAGTGTAAAAATGTCAATTTTCGATCATGTCATTTGTAGCGTAGCACACTAATCACTCTCAGGTGTAGATATTTGTGACGACAATTTGTAAATGTTGAAATAATCTGAAGTCATTTTTTTGTGCTTGTTATTTATGCGAAATGCTTTGAATTTCCGTTTGCCGCGTGTCACCGTTAGGCTTTGTGTCTGTCAACGAGTCAGTGGATGGGATCTGAATCTTAGACGGTTTGACTGTGATGGGTGAAGAGATGGAGGGAAAACCTTAGTTCTTGATAGGCATTTCGATTTCTCTCCGTTGATCCAGTTTTGGGCATTATTGTGGTTGATTGGTTAAATTTGGCGTGGCCCTTCTTTATCCAATAACTGCCATTTTTTTCTGTGTAGAATTTTAGTCAGGACTCATTCTGCCACGTGAGATGGGGTCCTTAGGAGAGCAGCAATTTTACATTTTTTATAGAAACCTTCATAAAAAGTATATTTGTCGGTTGTGCTGTTCTGAAGTCTCTTCTGTTATTTGCGTATCAAAAGAATTCATTTATCTTTCGCTAGATCTGATAGCTGCATATTTTTTGTACCACAGAAAAAAGAATGACCAAATGAACGTTTTGATATATTGTGCTTGGAATCGACAAACAAGCGAGCGAGCATTGTATATGCTGTCGTTATAAAATGACACGATATTTTTAGTTTTCAGTTAATACTTTCTGGAAACTGGTTTCTGTTTTATCCTATCTAAATTTGGTAAGACTTGCAAAATCAGTTTCACTTTTAAATATTCCTAATTAATGTTTTTACAATCAATATATTGTTAATATGTATTATTTAATATGGTGAACCCATTGCCGTAAGCTACCCAGATGATGGCTTGGCACTACAAATATTTTGCTGGCAATAACAGTTAAATAAAACCATGCTCAGTCATATTAGAATGTGGATAAGTGCCTGTTCATAAAATACCTAGCCATTCAGGCCAACCGAGCCTGCCATCCAACTAGGGTTGGGGTTTGAGTACCAAAATAAATTTTCAGGTTGAAAGGTAGCGTGTTTAGGGATTACTGTGGTTGTGTTTGCACTTCAGCCCAAAGATCTTTCAATCCCAGGACCAGTCGTCTGAGAAGTCTCTATAGAATCATTTAAACAAGTGTGTTCCATTTACCTTATATATATAATTTAGATGCATATGTAATTATTTTTGTTGATTCTTCTGTTTCGTATAATAATATTGCTGACCAGGACAACTAGTTGTAAACAATGTAATTAATGTTCAGTTGCACGTAATGTAATATGTAATCATATATTTAGCACCATATCCAGATCTAGCTTTATCGAGAGGATGCTGTTACGACTAGTGGGTATTTTTGTCGCCGAGAGACAGGAAGGGTGAATGATGGGAATGATTGATACCGACACTTTTGTGGTTTTGCCGTGAATTGGATAGTGAGAATCTTTTAGAACACTGGAGCATGCTGGAAAATTAGTGGCATGAAATCTTGGAGCAGTGATTGCATTCTGGAAAATTCATTAAATGGTTTTATATTGCAGCACTAACTGCATTCCGGAAAATTAGTGAAATGTAATACTGGAGCATTGATTCATTCTGGAGTATGATATTTCATTGACACTCACTGCTTTAAGGGTATCATTCATACTTGGACCTGCCTGGAAATGAAATATTCTTGTCTGAATTGACAGATTTGTTCTTTTCAATCAGTTCTTGTCCTAGTTATGTTCACGTAAGAACTGGGGTTGATACTCCTGTAACGTTGTATGGGGATAGTGTTTTGTTGGGATTGTTCATCGATAATGGGTTTTGTTTAGTTGTTATTAGGGTTAATGTTTTGTTGTTAGGATTGATATGGCATCATGTGTTCTTGTAAGGTTTGATCGGGATAGTGTGTTCTCGTTGCGATTGATTGAAAATGAGGCAAAGCATTATTGTCACAGCGGATCTGGACAATTTTTGGTGTGTGACTAATTGTGCCAAAGTTTTCTGAAAGGCTCATTGCTGGCTCAAGCGCAACAGATGCATTTGATTCTGATGTCGTCATTGACTGAATGCCGTGTACAGTATTTTGTTGATATTTTCTGATCGAACGTTACCAGCCAATCGCTTAGCATGCGCGTTGAAGCATTTGCACGGAACCCCAGATATTTAACTCGAATGAGGTTCACTTCGTCGAATTTCGTTGACACTGTCTTGACAGTCATTTATTCAGGCTGAACAGCGCAACAAGCTAATAAAACGCAGATGTTTATAATACTTTGTAAAGATCTACTCTAAAATTATTTTGATGTTAAATATATTTTGTTCTGACTGTTCCGTGAATATTTTTTCATTTAATTGTGATCCTAATTTTCGTTCGTGGTGTTAAGAAAAGTGTTTCGAACTTTTGCTATTTCTAAATGTAATTAATTTGCCATGTTACGCCAACTTTTGTAGTCATAGCTAATTTTGCCGTCTGTGTAGGTTACATTCTTCGGTTTTTGTCCACTTGGACTTGTTCCAAATAATTTTTTCCCCGGAGACCGTCTTTGAAAGATCTTTCTGTGGCAGTTCAATTGTTTCAAACCACGAATTGGCAGCACGTTTGGTAACCATAGAGCTGGTGCTGAAAGAGTGCCTGTGAGAGGTAAGTATGGGCACTATAACAATTACGATTCTAACTAGAGAGATACCTGGTTTAAAGTGTTAAGGTGTGTAAAAAAAGCAAGCACCTCGTGTTGTAGAGTTTTTCAGCAACTGGTCACTGCCTGTTTTCTGGGTTAGTCACTTCTTCAATGGGGTACATCGCTTTCTGTTCTGGGTGTCAAGTCATTGCCTATTTTCATGAGTAAAGTCAATGCCTATTTTCATGAGTAAAGTCATTGCCTATTTTCATGAGTAAAGTCAATGCCTATTTGCTTGAAGTTATATTCTATTTTAACAGGTCAAGTTATATTTTATTTTGATAGGTCAAGTTATATTCTATTTTAATGTGTCCCATGACGACCTGTTGTGTTGAATCAAAGAGATGCCTTTTTTATAGTGGGCCAAATAAGTTCCTATTTTGATTGATCATACCAGTGTCAATTTTACTGGGTCAGGTCGCTGCTAATTAATGGGTCAAGTTGCTGTCTATGTTAACAAGTGGCGCCCTATTTGCATTGATTAATCCCCTGAAATGGAGTAACAGTTTCATCTGGCACATCTGGATGCCGATGCCGGCTCATGTATATGAAAAACATATTCATGTTTATTATTAATTCAAACTGACACACCACAGTATGATTGCAGGTCATAGTATGAGCGGGTGATTCAAGTGATTACAAAAATCGAATTTAACTGTATGGCAGCCATGCAGGGCGCCCATCACGTCCTACTGCTCATTTTACCAATGCCACCTAGCACATGGAAGGCTGAATGGTAGCGGGAATCGATCCTGCGTCCATGTTGATCTTCTGCATATCGTGCCAGAGTGTTACCATTCACCTGAAGCCCCTCCCTGAGGCTGGTTCTCAAAGTTTGAAGTTGAAATTTTGGAAAAATTTTGTCCTTTCCCGGTGAAAGCACTGAAGTGGTTCTAAGAAGGTGCTACAAAATGTAGATGTGTAGCTGCTCACATGCTATGGTGGAGCTTTACAGGTGGTCGGTTGTACAGATATCTTGCCATAGAACTTTCCCGATGAAACTCCATGGCAGAGATGGGCATGATTACTGGTAGTTAAATTGCTAATCGATCAGAATTAGAATTAGCTGCTGAAATTTGCTAATCAATTAGAATTAGAAGTATCAAAATCTTGTAGCTAATCAATTAGAATTAGCTGTTTGTTTAAAAATTGTCTAATCGATTAGTTAAATTGCTAATCTAGAATTAGAATTAGCTACTGAAATTTGCTAATCGATTAGAATTAGGATTAGCAAATTCTTGTAGCTAATCAATTGGAATTAGCTGTTGTCTCGTCGATTAGCTATTTGATTATAATCTAATCGATTAGTCACCCATCTCTGCTGCATGGTACTGACCCAGTGTGACCTGGAATTGAACCCATAGCATTTGGTTCTGTTGCATCTCCACAGACGAGAAGTTTCCTTTGCCATGTTCTAAAGTTACTTGCCAGCTGGTTTTTAGATCTATTTTTGCTAAATTCTGTGTAGTAATCGTGCTTTATTTGAAATGTCGAGAATGTTTTAAATTGTGGTTGTGTCGTGAGTTGTGTCGTTGATGTGCGGCGAATCATTCATTCTCTGCTCTTGTGCTATTTGTGCCTCAGTCGCGAGACGTTTGGTGTTTTCATTTCTGCTTTCTCTTGAGGTTCGTTTGCGTTTAGTGCTCGTCTTGTGTTTGAAAATTTTGTTTGATCCGGTGTCAACATTTAAAGATCTGTTACTGTGTATTAGAATCTCTTTCATGGCATTAACCCTTCAAGCCCTAGAGCTGTTACTTAACCCTTTAAGTGCCCGGCTTTTAACACTTTAGCGACGAGCTGCATTGGTTTCCCAGTCACTTTTAGTACATGCTCATCGTTAAAGTGTTAAGTACTAACCTTTCCCATACATTTTAAAGCTAGCTGACACCTTAAGATCCAATTACTGTATTTAAATCCTAGCCATTTTAGTGCTAGACCTTTACCCTTTAAGACCCAGCCTTTAAGTATCAACTCCTTAAATGCTTATGCTGTAAGTCAGCGCGGCCCATGGGCTGGTTTTAAGTGACCCGCCTGAGCGCGTTAAATTTTTGCAGTTTTGTGTAAAAATGAAATAAAAGACAAAGAAACTGGCCTACTTGCTTAGCTATTCTTTCGTAACTTGGCTTTCAATTTGACAATGTGAAAACAAAATCCATAGCTCAGAAAACATTTTCAGTTCATCTTAAGACACACTTCTCTAGATCTTCTAGCCATGTTACAGCACATTTGTGAGGCTCTTGAAACGCTCTATATAAGTGTTAAGTGTTCAGAAACAATAAACATACATGCATAAACAGGGTCGTCTCCTAGTTTTTCATCTGCTTAAGGCAGTCCCAGAGGCACCAAAGCTGTTACTGAGTCTCCAAAGTAGGATCTGCTGATCGACTGTGTCAAAAGCAGCATCAAGGTTGAGTCATACTGAGAGCAGTGAGAGGCAGGCCTTTCCAGTATCAATGGATGAGAACATGTTGTCCACTGATTAGTAAGGGCCCATCCATTTAGTGTGTACGCAGAAATCCCGAGAAAATTGACCCCCTCCCTGTAAGGACGCGTACTTTTCCCACCTCATCGGCGTACGTACGCTTGACACTTGCACCCCCCCCAATTCTGTAGAACGGTCTTTATTCTAACTCCTGACTATGCATGTGAATATTTAAAAACTTATATAACTCGGTGAACTAGTCTCTATGTAAGGATTTATGTATGTATATATATGTATGTATGCATGCATGTATGTGTGTGTATGTATGTGTGTATATATGTATCTATGTATGTATGTATGTATGTATGTAGATACATACATGCCTACTATACAAACGGGCGGACGTACTATGTATGTATGTTTGCTGATTATGTATTTATGTTGGCATATGTATGTGTAAATGGACCTGTATATATATACACGACGTCTTCTAAGAGCGACATGAAGGCATTCCTCACCAGAGTACATGACGTTATAGTTCGAGAACGAAACGAAGTCATCTGCCGGCGAATGGTGCGGGATATTAATAGCAGGGAATGTCTCCACTGGTAGGCGATCGCACACACGTAAAACCAAGCCCACAGATTCTCGTTTGTAACTGTGAGATGATAGTCATTACATTACGATAGGAATTCCCGGTCGATGCTGTGGACATAGGACGATGAATGACGATCGAGTGATGATTGATTGAAGGAACGACTAATTAAGTGGCTGAGTGATTAATAGTTTAATTACTGACACTCGATGATTGTGTGAATGGCATAATTGTCTGCCGTCGTCCTCCCTCTTTTGCTGGTACTCAGTTTACCGCTGAATTCGGTAGGGGGCGCTAGTGTGGCCGACACGGAGCTCTGTGGTATAATGAACTGACTTATATCTCATTGCTGTCGTCTGTCTGTCTGTCTGTCTGTCTGTATCATCTGTATGTATGTATGTATGTATGTATGTATGTATGTATGTATGTATGTATGTATGTAGGCCTATGTATGTATGTATGTATGTATGTATGTATGTATGTATGTATGTATGTATGTATGTATGTATGTATGTATGTATGTATGTATGTATGTATGTATGTATGTAGGTAGGCCTATGCATGTATGTATGTATGTATGTATGTTGGCCTCTCTGTTTTGTCTGTCTGTCTGTCATCCTTTCTTACCTTATATAGCCTACTTGCCTTGTATTGGCGTGACTGACGCGTATCATGCATATGCCTATATATAGATCGACAATCATATCGGCTTTTATGTCATCTGGATGTGAAGTTAAATGGTTACACTTAGGCCTACATAACCAATGGACTGTGAAGCGCAATGGCTATAACACAGATGAAATATTAAACCAATTTCTCTCAAATACAGTAAACACTCCATGTTGCGCCTCTGAATAGGCCTAGTCTATGCTGCGAGAGGCGCTCTATACATTTTTAGATAGGGCCTACGACACGATACGATTTTACTGCGCATTGAAAGCTTTTGAATCAAAGAACGCATACATGATCCCCTACTCTGTGTTGCAAAATTAAGGGTAATGTTATGACTACCAGAAATTGAGCAGACAAACATAATCGCATGCCTTCGTGAAGTTCGTGAACAACGTTGCAGCGTCTAAAACTGTTCTTCAAATCGTTTCAAAGCTTTCTTAATTGACCTCTGAAAGTTTTATGAAAGCGTCCTAAAGTTGTTTTGTTTTGTCAAGCGCCTAAGGTTTCATAAATTTCATTAAACTGTATTAGACCTCTATTGTAAAACAGATAGTCATGCTATAGCTATGCATTTCTTCGTGCGTAAAATACTGTATATCCGCTATATGACTATCAGTTTTAAATCTGCTACTATAGTATACCTCAGTGGCGTAACGAAGGGTTTCAGCGCCCGGGGGCAAGAGTTGATGACTGCGCCCCCCCTTTTAATTTTCTTGTTGACTTTTTGTCGTTCTTGGCATAGTACTGTGTACCACTGAAAGCTATTTTTGGGCCCTTCTGGTGCTGCGCTCGGGGGCGGTTGCCCCTCAACGGTCTACCCCTTCGTTACGCCACTACCTTACAGCGAAACGCTAGGCCTATAGAACTACACTGGATTTATATTCTATGCTGGAAATCCTAAGTAGGCTAATTTATTCTATCGCCGTCAACGGTCTTTAATGCTATAAGATGCCGTTAAGATGTTTATAACCAACCTATGGAACTGAAACGTATCTACGCAAGCGCATATAGGTCTATAGGTCTAGCAATGGACAATGTTGAACTGTATGAAAATTGTAGTTTAGTCGATAGTTGAATTTAGATCTATCTGTCGTAGTGAAGCTAATTAAAGTGTTAAATTAGACGTCTAATTAAACAACCACCACACATCCATGTTTGACATATATCGTACCTCTTGTATTAGCTGGGCATTAATGTCATAATTATTATGATTGGCGTCCTAGCGATCAATAATTATTGTAGATTTTGATTACAACTTTCCCATTGTTGCCGTCGACTGTTGTTGGTGCATGTTTGTTTCCGAGTATCATGTTCCGAATGTGGCACATTGACTCGAAGGGATTTCTAATTGGCGTCTATAGTTTCGTGGCAAGGAAGGCGCTTTGTTGCCCTCTGAATGGCCCAGGCGGATGCAGTCAGAGGGACTGACGACAGCCTTTGAAAGACTCGACAACGCGACTCTCGATCGTGCAGTCGATCACATGTGAAAAAACTGAGACATTCAAAGACAGGGAGCGACAGACAGAGAGACGGACACGGACAGACAGACATAGCAATTGCGAACCAATAGTCGATAAGCCATCGAAGGATCGTGAGAGCGAATTGTTAGACTACAATATTAACACTTAGTTCGAGTCGCGGCAGAAAGAGACTCGTTCGGCACGGAAGGGCTCCCATTAAACTGTGATAATAGGCGCACTCAACAGTCGAAGACCGGTTCGCCCGAGGCGCCCGTCGGCGGCGCCGCCTGCGAGAGAGTCTTTGAGCGGTGGCCATTCCGTTAAATCAATCAGCGACTATTGTATGCAAAACCGGGTTTGAAATTAACGATTCTCTGCCGCGGCGGTCAACCTTTTCAATCTCGCCCTGCCGCCGCCGCCGGCCGAGTCCCATTAGCGGGGAACGGAACGCGGACCGGCCGAACGGGCATCCGGGGAACTACTCAGGGGTCGCGAAAACTGGAGCCGGAAGTCGCCGACGCTGGGGGTTGAGGCGCCGCTAATTGAAACCGGCCCCGGATGAATGATGACGTCAGAGGGGTCACGGCGGTGGATGGTGCGAGGGTTAGAGGCGTAATTGGTGTTGAGCGGCCGGCGATATTAGTGGAAGCGGCGAGATTGGTTTTGTTGATTGGGTGGGCGGATCGGATGAGGGTGGTGGTGGAGAGAGGTGGGAGAGGGACAAACAATCCCCGGATCCGATTGAAGTGTATATTCGATGGCAGTGCGTCCATCGGTTGGTCGAGTAAGAGAAACAAGTGTCTTATGCGCGAGTATAAGTCGACCCCAACGCGAGTATAAGTCGACCCCAACGCGAGTATAAGTCGACCCCAACGCGAATATAAGTCGACCCCATCCTACCATTGCGTCTGTAAACATCTCGCATCGTTTGTTCAGCAGCAGCAGCAGGTGTTGTTCCTTCGTGCATTCATCTGTTGTGTCACCAGTTGCCACACCTTGCAACAGGCAATTCTACATGATGTACATAATTATTATGTGTATGCAAACACAATTTGGATGCCTATAAAAACGGTGTAATGTCATGGGCGTATTTAGGAGTGGTTTTCCGGGTTCAACCCCTCCCAAAAAATACATGAATTACTGTTATTAAAAACTAAAAATTTAGAAAAATACGACCATTTCCACTGAAAACCCCAAAACATAAAAACCTCTCCAAACTTTTTCCCGGCTGCGCCCCTGTGTAAAACCATACATACAACTGTAGTAGCTATTTAAGCAGGCCTAAAGCTGCGCCATCATCGCCGTCATCATCATCATCATCATCATCATCATTACCACCACCACCACTATAATAATCATTTGAGCCGTCAAGACTCGAAGCAATTACAGAGCATCATCGTGATCACCGTCATTGTCATCCTTATTGTTACTGTTTATTATTATTATTATTATTATTTTATTTTTTAAATTATTATTATTATTATTATTATTATTATTATTATATTTGATAGACGCTGTTATAATTATTTAACAGTGGAGATGAGGAAACGATGTGAAATTTGGTATCCCTCACTTTTCTGGACCAAAGTTACACTTCTGGACCCATATAAATTATTTAAACTTTGTTTAAGAAAAGCGCAGATGATTGTGACCAGAAACCTCGATTACACTATAAATAGGCCTAACAGGGATAGCGAACCTTTTTCAAGGTGCGTGCCAAAATGCCGTTAACTTAAAAGATTTTTTAACTACCGTCGCGTGCCCCTCGGAATTTTGCAGCATATGATTGTTTCAATTGACAGAGCTTAAAAAAATGAATTAAAAGACATTATTTTAATGGTTTAGAATGGTGTTACAATAAAGAACTTCATAAAACAAAAAATGTGGATTATAACTGTTATAATCCACATTTTCTGTTACAGTGTTTTTGTATTTCTAAGTTTCAAATTTTAGAGGATGCTTCAAATTCCTCGTGCTCCAAAAATTTGAGCGCGTGCCACTTTGGGCAAGCGTGCCATAGGTTCATCATCATCATTCCCTGACGCCAGCCATTTGGCTGCGATGGGTACGAATAAATGATCCCCATTGTTCTCATTCATTTGTCAAGTCCATTGCTCCTCTTAGTGCTGGATAACTTAGACATAACTGTATAAGCATGCTGCTATTATAGCTATTATAGACCAATATTAAATAAACCTATGAAATTACTTTGAACTTGAACTTTGAACTCTATTTAGTCGTAGGTTAAAGCTTTTAATGATAAATAGTAATAGTAATAAAACAAATAATAAAACAATTTATATGGCGCCGTAAAACAGTCATGCCGTTACAAGGGCGCCTCACAGTCAACTAACAGCAGGGTATACGTCTTAGAAAACAAATAACTAGGTCCAGATTTGCACACGGCGACATAATTCTGCAGAAATTGCCGACGACTATGATGCATGAGTTGGTCATCATCCTCTCTCCATCTCCAGATGTATAATTATCCGTCTCCTCCGCGTCGGGTCTTCCGTCGATTGGAAGGGAATTAGACCGACGATGGACGTGTAACAACGTGCATGCGTGCTCGTCGTGTCAAGGGCGGTCTCTGGCAGCCTATCTATTCCTCCGCTGGAACTGGAAGTCGCCACTCCTCACTGTCAGCTGCAGAAGTTGTGGGTGTGTCCGTCATTAGCGCGGAAGGAGGCGATCTATTATCCAAGGCATCGGAAAGATATACATCCTACTCTACGACGACGTCGTCAAGTATACAAGACGTGCATTGCAGCATACATCCATATAATGCGCCAACCATGTACCATATACAAGAACCAAAGAAGCGTAATCGGGAGGCTGTCCTTCCACAGATCGAGGAGTCTCCTGCTCCTGCCGAGTCTATCGGTGGCTGCTGCCTCGAGGGTCCAAAGGATGCCAGGCGTCGGCGTCGTAGGAGGCGATTGATGACAGAACGTACCTCGAGGACATCTCGCACCAGCATCTGGCGCTCGTATCAGAGTCTAATTACAACAACATTTGGATGATGATGATGATTTTGATGACGACGACGATTATGATGATAATGATGGTGATTGCTCCCCTGATTAGAACGACGATTCCTTCTGCTACTCTTGCAAACAACCTCCTCCTCCTCCTTGCCCCTTTCCTCCTGCTTCTCCTCCTCCTCCTCTTCCTCCTCCTTGCCCCTTTCCTCCTGCTCCTCCTGCTCATCCTGCTCCTCCTCCTTACCCCTTTCCTCTTCGTTCTCCTACTCCTCTTATAGGTAGAGTACGGCCAATGATGTTTTATGCCGTTCAGAGTATAAGCTTACTTTGATGGTGATATAAGAGAACGAGCTGCATTGTGATCGCTGAGGTTTTCAATTTGAACGACTCATTGAGTAGGATTAGAAATCCTCGACACACTTAAAGTGTCTGCCATTACAGACAACGATGATCACACTCAATAAACTTCTTAACTCAGAACCACGTTAATATCTTAAAACGAAATTTTCAAAAAAATAACATTTAGGACGAATTATTCAATGTACAGGTATGTGGGCTGATCATGAGTCAGAAGGCAAAGCACCTTGAAGCTGAAGCAATTTCGCAGTAAGGATGAAACTATAGAGTGTTTTGGGAATTTCAGCAAAGTATTCACAACCCTGATGCATTCATATGCACTATATAGCGTCGACTATGGCAGTGCTATCTATGCGGGCTTAATCCTATCGCACATTAATCAGTTGCAATCTGTGCTAAATGCCAAGGCATGCCTGATAGGAGGCATACTAATATTTGGGGCATAATATCTAGCTTTATACGGGAGGAGCTGCACTGGCTGCCTAAGCAAAAACGCATTGAGTTTTTAAGATCCTAATGCTTATGCGCAATTGTCTTGCAGGCCAAGCCCAGTCTATCTTAGGTAGCTTTGTGTGCAGGTGTTATCCATACTATGCCGTAGATTCCTGCGCTCTGCCACGCAAGGCGACCTGGTTGTCCCTAGGACACGAACTTCCAACTCGTTCTAAGGTGCTTCATAAAAGCTTTGCTGTGGTCGGTCCATCTTTCTGGAATACGTTGCATAGCATCCTCCGTAATGAACTTCTTGGTCTTTCCTTGCCCCTTTTCCGCAGACGTTTGAAAACCATTCTTTTCGATCGTGGTTTGGTGTTGTGAGGTCGGGAGCGCCTCTGAGGAGTTTCTCTTGAAGTGGCGCTATATAAATTTACGATTATGATTACGATTACTCTGGCTAAAAGAGTCGCGCACGCTAATGGGTTCGAAGGTTCAAAGGTCAAATGTTTTCTAACTAAAAATCTATACAACTGTTCAAGTCGCACCATCGAAAGGTGAATTAATTTCTAAAAGAATGTATTATTGAAAATACCAGACTATAGTCGAATGGCTGCCTGCCTGCCCGCCTGCCTGCCCGCCTGCCTGCCTGCCTGCCTGCCTGCCCGCCTGACCGCCTGCCTGCCCGCCTGCCTGACCGCCTGCCTGCCTGTCTGCCTGCATGTATGCTAGTCTGCACTAGTGGTAGTCTAGTGCCACACTGAATTGCAAGTGTAACGGTTATATAACAGACAGATCAACAGAAGGGTTTGATAATTTAAGGGAGAATTAAAGTGGGAGGAGATGAGGAGGAGGAGAAGGGATATTAAAATAAAGGGGGAGGAGAATAAAGAGAAGTTCAGAGGGATAGAGGAGGAGGCAGGGGACACTGAAAAGCTAGATAGCGAGAAAGGAAGAGGGCGAGAAGGGAAGGGAAGGGAGTGGAAGGGGTGGGAGGAAGGCTTCAATGATTGTCATGAAAAATTAGCAAAGTTGGTCGAGGAGACGAGGCGTTAGCTCATTGATGACCCACTGTTTCTTGCGATGAGTTTCACCGAAGCAAACAACTCCCACCCATCCACCCACAGTCTCCCTCCCCCCCACCGCATCTTCATCGTCGTCTTCCTCCTCCTCCTCCTCCTCCTATTGCTCTTTGTCTGCTGCAGCATCTGGCTGGTCATCTGCTGCTGACCCTCTTCCACGCATAAATGACCCGTGTCCATTGACTGACCACAGACCACAAAGATAACTGACCGAGTGTACACAAGAGTCATCAGTCAGCCAGTCAATCAGTCAGTAGGTCAATCAGTCAGTCAGTCAGTCAGTCAGTTAGTTATTCAATCAGTCAGTCAGTCAGTCAGTCAACCAGCCAATCAGTCAGTCAGTCAGTTAGTCAATCAGTTAGTCAATCAGTCAGTCAGTTATTCAGTCAGTCAATCAGTCAGTTAGTCAATCAGTCAGTCAGTCAGTTATTTCATTCAGTCAGTCAGTCAGTCAGTTAGTTATTCAGTCAGTCGGTCAGTCAGTTAGTCAATCAGTCAGTTCAGTCAGTCAGTCAGTCAGTCAGTTAGTCAATCAGTCAGTCAGTCAGTTATTCAGTCAGTCAGTCAGTCAGTTAGTCAATCAGTCAGTCAGTTATTCAGTCAGTCAGTCAGTCAGTCAACCAGCCAATCAGTCAGTCAGTCAGTTAGTCAATCAGTTAGTCAGTCAATCAGTCGGTCAGTCAGTCAGTCAATCACTCAGTCGGTCAACCACTTAGTCAATCAGTCAGTCAGTCAATCAGTCAGTCAGTCGGTCTTCTCAGTCTCAGAGACTTCTCACTTCTCAGTCTCAGTCAGTCAGCGAGTTGGTCGGTAGTTCGATCGGTCAGTAAATTTGTCTGTAAGTCCGTCTATTTGTCCGTCTGTGACGGTCTGTCTGTTTGTGTGTACGACAGTGTACCTTGGCCTACATGCACATGCAAGTAACAATGACAATAACAATGCGGACAACCATCAAGGAAACGTCATGATGCGATATTGAGAGTGATGACGACAATTAACGATGGTGATGATGGTAATAATGATGACAATGCTGCAGCTGCTGATGATGATGATGAAAATGTAATTGTAGTTGTAGTAATGATGCGTCGACAAAGATAACGACGACTATGATGACGACGACGATGATGATGACATTGATGATGACGATGATGAAGATGACGACGACGACGATGATGATATTTCTGATGATGGTGATGATGACGATGACGATGATGACGATGATCGTTAATTTGGTATGATGCATGGCTTCAGTCTTGTTAGTCTCGCGCGTGGACATATCTTTCTTTACAGCGGACGATATGATTGTCTTGTTTTGTTTAAAGAGGCAGCCGCCGCTTTGCTTCATCAAATCATTAGTCTTCGTATATTCTCTTCCTTGTGTGTGTGCGTGCGTGCGTGCGTGCGTGTGTGCGTGTGTGTGTGTGTGTGTGTGTGTGTGTGTGTGTGTGTGTGTGTGTGTGTGTGTGTGTGTGTGTGTGTGTGTGTGTGTGTGTGTGTGTGTGTGTGTGTGTGTGTGTGTGTGTGTGTGTGTGTGTGTGTGTGTGTGTGTGTGTGTGTGTGTGTGTGTGTGTGTGTGTGTGTGTGTGTGTGTGTGTGTGTGTGTGTGTGTGTGTGTGTGTGTGTGTGTGTGTGTGTGTGTGTGTGTGTGTGTGTGTGTGTGTGTGTGTGTGTGTGTGTGTGTGTGTGTGTGTGTGTGTGTGTGTGTGTGTGTGTGTGTGTCTTTCTCTCTTTGATACGTATCTGGGGTTGTGACTGTTGCGCAGGGTTAGACAGTTGCTGCGAATCAGAGAACCTTCCTAAATGGTTCCGTGTTTACCCTCCTCCCTTCTCTACTCCTCATTCGTTTAAAGGTTCTTCGCTGCCTCTTTCTCTCTGTTGTTCTCATCCTCTTTCTCCTTTCCTATCTGCTCCCCCTTTATCTACCCCTCATCCTTCTAGTTACCCTTTCCTTTTCCTCCTTCTTTCTCTCTCTCTCTCTCTCTCTGTCTCTCTCTCTCTGTCTCTCTGTCTCTCTCTCTCTCTCTGTCTCTCTCTCTGTCTCTGTCTCTGTCTCTGTCTCTGTCTCTGTCTCTGTCTCTCTGTCTCTGTCTCTGTCTCTGTCTCTCTGTCTCTGTCTCTCTCTGTCTGTCTCTCTCTCTGTCTCTCTCTCTCTCTCTCTCTCTCTCTCTCTCTCTCTCTCTCTCTCTCTCTCTCTCTCTCTCTCTCTCTCTCTCTCTCTCTCTCTCTCTCTCTCTCTCTCTCTCTCTCTCTCTCTCTCTCTCTCTCTCTGTCCTTTATCATCTCCTTCTTCCTTTCCTCTCCTTCCTTCTCGTCCGGGCGTCCGTCGTACAGACGAATGCGAGAAAGAAGTAGAAGGGGAGTAAGCCCCTAACCTGTGACTCACGATCTTAATTCCAGATCTCCGACTGCTGCACCCTCTGGCGAGTAAGACGCCCTCTGGCGAATCCAACGACGACGCCACCGTATCAACGCTTGGCGACCGTCACTGACCGCCAGACGGCACTGGGCAAACCAGCCATGGCCACTGAGACCCCTTCGTACCCACCACCACCACTACCACGACTACCACTACCACCACCACCACTACCACCGCCAACGACGACATCCATATTAATGTCAAGCGCCGCTTTCTCCCATCTCCTACGACACTCCGTTCATTATACCAACTCCCGGCGGCCGTTACGATGCCCGCCATCGACCCCTTGCCCTCCCGCCCCAAAGAGGCGCCCTCCGGCTGGCCAGCAGATACGCCGCCACCGTCTGCCCCTCCGTCCGTCCGTCCGTCCGTCCGTCCTTCGCAGCCTGATCAAACGAACAACTGGCTTCGGTCGGTTCGTGGCGCGTGGGACCCATTAAAATTAACGCCGCTCAACGATAAATCACGCCGATAGGACAAACTATGACACAGCTGATGATAGCCAACGCCGCCGCCAACGCCAGACAACGGCGCACATCACCACCACCGGATCAGGGACTGTGCGCCATCGCCGACAACACCGGCGACCGAAATGAAAGCGTTCATTATCAGTAGTCTTAGTTCCGGTTGCTGCTTGCAACGACGCCTGTTCAGCTATATCCCTTCCTCCCCTCTCTCCCTCTCTCCCTTTCTCTCTCTCCCTTTCTCTTGTGCCTTCTCTGTCTCTGTTTCGATGCTACTCTTCAATCCTGTCTGGTTCTTTGCTAAGCTCCTAGTCTTTGTTAGTTTCCCGTTTAATTCAATTCCGCCCGTGTTTAAATTTCTTTTCCACACTTCTTTCCTTCCATTCTTAACATGTTTCCGTCATCGTTTAGCCTACCACTGTCTTCTCACCCGACCACTTTCCTCAATTCCTTTCCAAAGAGCAGCGAGCTCTGGATTACTTTTGATCTGTAAGGAAAATCAAACTACTCATGATTCACGCGGCCAAGTATTGTAACAACGCAGCTGGTAACAATCCTTTCCGTTTGCAGCGTCTGGCCATTTACGTAACATTGAATGTCCCTAACTCTCTCTAAACAACGCTATACAGCATGCATTCGTCGAAACATTCACGAAGACAGTTTATGAATGTCAATATTCAATTAATCCGATGTTTTCTAATATCCTACCTATTCCAGCCTCATAATTTTCTTATTATCGATCTCCGAACTTTCCCCTAGTAGACATTCAGGATCTGAGTTGTGGGTTTCTGTAGCCTACACGAACATTTCGATGTCTTACTGGTAGATTGTTCGTCGTCGAAGATAAGGAATTCCTTCGTTAAATCTCCTCTCTCAAGTCTAACCATGCAGATATCGATGCGTGTAGGACTGTAGCTCAATCACCAAACTTCATCTCGACAGCTTCACAGTTTCTCTCGATCACCATCGACTCTGACAACGATCTATGTCTCTGTAACAAATGTATCGTATCGTCTCTAACGATTTTTATAGCGCCTCTCTCTCAGAATAACTATTCAGAGGCGCTTTCAGCACGAAAACCTCGGGAAAAAACGTCTCCGAGGAACGAGAGACCAAAAAGGAAAATGTAAGTCATTAGTTTACACCTAAGTGTAGGGGAAGGTCATTCCAAGTATAGCGGACCAACCACAGCAAATGCCCGGCGTTGAGCCAAGGCAGTTCTAGTCCTAGGAACGACAAGATCAAGCCAAATCAGAGCGCAAGGAACGAGATGAGGTCGCAGATAACGACTTTCGCATATTTTTTTCAGAAAGGTACTTTGGGGCACTGCATGTATGAATGTGTTGATACAGCGACAATCAACCTCACACAAGATGGAAATCGCCTCCGATTCGCCTTATGCCAATGTAACTCTTCGTTCACACCTTTACAACGACTTCTCTAGAGTTGATTTATAACCATAACCATAATCATCATTTTATTGTAGCCAAACAGGTATACACAGACGATACTAAATACAAGTATTTCGAGTGGTTACAACAGGGGGACCAGAAGGGACCTTGGTCCCACTAAGTATAGGGCCCCCTAATTATCAGTTTCAGTATTGGATGGCGATTAGTTAAACAATAACAGTTGCAGTTTTACAATTTGACATTATGTAAATATTAACAACATCGTTTATCGTTTCATACACAACTGTCATAAATACAGATCGAACTCACTCTATAGCAATATTCATTCCACAGTTAAGTATACGATCTGGAGTTACATACTTTATCGTTTTATACGGAGCGTCCTTCGCCTTGAAAGGAAAACGTGTAAACATGAAGAAGAGAAATCTGACGACTGTAACAGTTCCGATGCGCTTGGCAAAGATCGTCTGCCCCGAATCAAAAAGAACCAGAAAGAGTGCCAACCGTTTTTAACCGGCTGTCTGCTCGCCATTCTTATTCGGGACCCATGGTATGCAATTTCCCGATAGCGTAATCTTAACTATGATGCTGCTCTATTTTATGCCGGCTATTTTATAATTACAACCAAACATGCAAGTATACTTAATCGTATACGGTCCCTATACATATAGTCTAGTATAAACAGACCTATACAACAAACTCGCATTAAATGCGAATAATATAGACTAGAGAATCGTTGCACCATATCAGCTTCATAATCATCATCATCATCATCGTAATCGTCTTCGTCACCATCATCATCAATCACCATCACCAACGGCTGCAGCATCAACGACATCATCATCGTCGTCGTCATAATCGTTACGTATGCATGTATGTATATGTTTGTGTGTGTCAAAGATGTGCGCCGAACGCAACCAATGAAATGACAGCAGATCATATTGACCGCTTCCGGTCATGCGCCGACGGATATTGTGGCCCATGGGCGTCATCAGGTTTACATCCATCCATCCATCTCTCTCTCTCTCTCTCTCTCTCTCTCTCTCTCTCTCTCTCTCTCTCTCTCTCTCTCTCTCTCTCTCTCTCTCTCTCTCTCTCTGTCTCTCTATGTCTCTCTCTATATATCTCTATCTCTCTCTCTCTCTCTCTCTCTCTCTCTCTCTGTCTCTCTCTCTGTCCTTCTGTCTGTTTCCTTGTCTTATCGGAATGACCTGACTGTTGGCTTGGCACATGGAAATTATGGAATTGATGCTCAGTGACGTAACTAGAAATTTTCGTTTGGGTGGGCTTTGCCTTGTACAAATATGCAATTACGCTTGCAGTTTCGTGTGCAAGAGACTACGGCGCCGTGGAAGTTTGATCTATTACAGAGAATCTACCCAGTGCGTAACTCCGCCACTGCTCGTATACTCTGGCAGTGCCAGTCCCAAGCCTAGATGAAGGAGGAGGGCGATGCTAATGATCTATGTTATCACACAGTGTACTCAAACTACTGTTACTACCCTGCGTGTCTGTTTGGTTGTCTATTTCAGTGCGTTTCTTTGTATATAATTTATGGCACTATTTCTCAGTGCATGTCTTTTGTCGATTTCACTTCGACTGTGTATATTGAAGCCAATTGTCAAAGGATAGACTGTTGACTTATCACTGTTTGAATGTCCTTTTCCCTATCACTGAATGTCCTTTTACCTATCACTGAATGTCCTTTTACCTATAACTGAATGTCCTTTTACCCTATCACTGAATGTCCTTTTACCCTATCACTGAATGTTCTTGTCCCTATCTCTGAATGTCCTTTTACCCTATCACTGAATGTCCTCTTCCCTATCACTGAATGTCCTTTTACCCTATCACTGAATGTCCTTTTACCTATCTCTGAATGTCCTTTTACCCTATCACTGAATGTCCTTTTACCCTATCACTAAATGTTCTTGTCCCTATCACTAAATGTTCTTGTCCCTATCACTAAATGTCCTATTACCTATCACTAAATGTCCTTTTACCCTATCACTAAATGTCCTTTTACCTATCACTCCAATGTCCTTTTACCTATCACTGAATGTCCTTTTACCCTATCACTAAATGTCCTTTTACCTATCACTAAATGTCCTTTTCCCTATCACTGAATGTCCTTTTACCCTATCACTGAATGTACTTTTACCTATAAGTGAATGTCCTTTTACCTATCAATGAATGTCCTTTTACGCTATCACTGAATTTCCTTTTCCCTATCACTAAATGTCCTTTTACCCTATCACTGAATGTCCTTTTCCCTATCACTAAATGTCCTTTTACCCTATCACTAAATGTCCTTTTACCTATCACTTAATGTCCTTTTACCTATCACTAAATGTCCTTTTACCTATCACTGAATGTCCTTTTACCCTATCACTAAATGTCCATTTACCTATCACTTAATGTCCTTTTCCCTATCACTGAATGTCCTTTTACCCTATCACTGAATGTTCTTGTCCCTATCTCTGAATGTCCTTTTACGCTATCACTGAATGTCCTCTTCCCTATCACTGAATGTCCTTTTACCCTATCACTTAATGTCCTTTTACCTATCTCTGAATGTCCTTTTACCCTATCACTGAATGTCCTTTTACCCTATCACTAAATGTTCTTGTCCCTATCACTAAATGTTCTTGTCCCTATCACTAAATGTCCTATTACCTATCACTAAATGTCCTTTTACCCTATAACTAAATGTCCTTTTACCTATCACTTAATGTCCTTTTACCTATCACTGAATGTCCTTTTACCCTATCACTAAATGTCCTTATACCCTATCACTAAATGTCCTTTTCCCTATCACTGAATGTCCTTTTACCCTATCACTGAATGTACTTTTACCTATAAGTGAATGTCCTTTTACCTATCAATGAATGTCCTTTTACGCTATCACTGAATTTCCTTTTCCCTATCACTAAATGTCCTTTTACCCTATCACTGAATGTCCTTTTCCCTATCACTAAATGTCCTTTTACCCTATCACTAAATGTCCTTTTACCTATCACTTAATGTCCTTTTACCTATCACTAAATGTCCTTTTACCTATCACTGAATGTCCTTTTACCCTATCACTAAATGTCCATTTACCTATCACTTAATGTCCTTTTCCCTATCACTGAATGTCCTTTTACCCTATCACTGAATGTACTTTTACCTATAAGTGAATGTCCTTTTACCTATCAATGAATGTCCTTTTACGCTATCACTGAATTTCCTTTTCCCTATCACTAAATGTCCTTTTACCCTATCACTTAATGTCCTTTTCCCTATCACTAAATGTCCTTTTACCCTATCACTAAATGTCCTTTTACCTATCACTTAATGTCCTTTTACCTATCACTAAATGTCCTTTTCCCTATCACTGAATGTCCTTTTACCTATCACTAAATGTCCTTCTACCCTATCACTAAATGTCCTTTTACCCTATCACTTAATGTCCTTTTCCCTATCACTAAATGTCCTTTTACCCTATCACTTAATGTCGTTTTACCTATCACTTAATGTCCTTTTACCTATCACTAAATGTCCTTTTACCCTATCACTTAATGTCCTTTTACCTATCACTAAATGTCCTTTTACCCTATCACTAAATGTCCTTTTACCCTATCACTTAATGTTCTTTTCCCTATCACTGAATGTATGCATTTGCTCTGTTTCTGCTCTGTCCACAAATCAGTATGCGCTGTTTCCGCGTCCGCGCAGCAGTATGTGTGTGTCGATGTTTCTGCATGTGTGTAATTGTGTATGTATGCATTCGATATCGAACTCGGCTACTGCATGCCCGTGGTGCCCTCATTGTGCCCGTCCATATAATTATAGGCTGGATAAAGAGAGAGAACGACGCCAATCATCTCTGTTATGACAAAACGTCGTTAAACAGCAACCAACCATGTATGTATTCTATGCATGTCTGCTGTTATGCCTGTACGTATGTTGTGTGTACATATATCTGAGTGTATGTATGTATTTATCTGGCTTTTTATACAGCGTATTTAAAACCTCACAAGGTGTATGCGTATGTCACTGTGTATATATACATACGTGTAGAGTATGTCTGTCTGTGTGTCCGTGTTTCTGTCTGTGTGTCTATCTGTCGCTCTGTTTGGCTGCCTATGTCTGCCTCTCTGTTTGTCTGTCTGTGTGTCTGTGTGTGATTTTTTGTGTCTGTCTGTCTGTCTCTATCTGTGTCTGTATGTAACTGTTACTGTTTGCCTATATATATGTGTGTATGTCTGTTTGTCCATCTGTCTGCCTATCTGTCTGTCTGACAGTGTCTGTATATGTCTATCCGTGTATCAGTATGTATATATTGCCATTTATGTAGTGCTTTATACAAGAACCTCACGAAGGTGTCTGTGTGTGAGCGTGCGTGTCTATCTGTCTGTGTGTCTGTCTGTCTGTCAGTCCTTCTACCCCTCCGTCTGCCCGTACAGCCACTTACCGAAGACGCTTGTAGCCAGACGACGACGGACGACGGCTTTTAATCGTAGTAATAGAACGGCCGAGCGATGTCCATTGTGGGCGTCTTGTACGTGAGGAGGCGCTGTTCCTTCGATACACGACCGCCACCCTTCGCCCACCACCACCACCCCCACCACCGACCGGTGGCAAGGGGGAGGGACCAGGGAGGAGGGATGGAGTGGACAAACGGCGGTGGTGGTGGTGGTGGCGGGGGGCCCGGGGGTCGTGTCAGCGTGAAGTGGCCGCATTACGCCCGGCATGGTCGGTCCGTCGATGGGGCAATAGTTGGCAATCGTCGTCGACGGTGGTTGCCATTAGAAGGAGGCGAGAGCGACGTCGGCAAACAATTAACTGGCGAAGAGATTGAAAGTCATTGAAAAGCTGTGTCAGAAACTGTTTAACTACATTCCAATCAACAGCTCTTAACGCCGTATCGACCGAACTCGATGGATGCTACTAGGCAGCGACGACGGCGGGCCTTGCTGGTGGTAGTGGTCACACAGTGGTGGTGGTGGTGGTGGTCATGGTGGTGGTGGTGCTATGAAATATTAATTGACGCGAGGTCGGCGTTTGATTTCTGGCATCGCAGAGACCTGTAAACAGAGAGGGTGCCAAGTGGAATCGCGCCTCCTCTCGCCAGTGACAATCAGCCATTTACATCAATATCAATCCAAGACCTCGATTGTTACTCGTTGGCGGCAAACAACCCACTGGTTATTAGGTTAGCACAACAGACGAAGACGTCTCCTTGGAAACAAAGCACCGATGGATGGGGGCGGGGGGCTCTGTCATCGTTTAGATAGAACAAACCTAACGCCTTCGGTTTCTTAGTCTCCGTACGTTTAGATGGTTGCTGCGGTACTCCCTGTCTCTCTCTCTATCTCTGTCTCAGTCTCAGTCTCTGTCTGTCTCTGTCTCTGTCTCCTCTCTGTCTCTCTCTCTGTTTGTCTGTCTTTCTATCTCTCTGTCACTGTCCGTCTGTCTGTCTCTGTCTCTGTCTGTCTCTGTCTCTGTCTCAGTCTTACTCTCTCTCTCACTCACTCACTCACTCACTCACTCACTCACTCACTCACTCTCTCACTCACTCACTCACTCACTCACTCACTCACTCACTCACTCACTCACTCACTCACTCACTCACTCACTCACTCACTCACTCACTCACTCACTCACTCACTCACTTCTCACTCACTCACTCACTCACTCACTCACTCACCAAACTCTCTCTGTCTGTCTGTCCTCTTCTCACTCACTCGTTCATCACTCATTGACTCCTCACTCACTCACTCACTCACTCACTCACTCACTCACTCACTCACTCACTCACTCACTCTGTCTCTGTCTCTGTCTCTGTCTCTGTCTCTGTCTCTGTCTCTGTCTCTGTCTCTGTCTGTCTGTCTGTCTGTCTGTCTGTAGGTCTCTCTCTCTCACACACACACACACACACTCACTCACTCATTCACTTACTCACTCACCTACTCACTCTTTCTACCATATCGTTTCTCAGGTTCTGCTGTATTCAGCTAAACGTTCCACTGTTCGCTTAAACTGTTGAATTAACAGCGGATCGGATTTTATTTCCCTGCATGCGTTGTATTCAGTCTGTTTATTGAACGACTCCGTTATAACGATGATTAGTTCTCTGCTTAACGATGCTGTACCATAAACAAAGATGACTAATGTCGCCCTCCTCCTTTATCCAGGTTTTGTACTGGCAACAGAGCATGGTCAGTAGCAGAGTTCCTCGTCATATAACCAGTGTTTTATTTCTAGTGTTTAACGACATCTATGGCTGCCAGAGCCAATTGATGTCGACGACTTTGCATCAACTATTGAGATGTTTATCAAAAATACATAACCTGCTGTTATTATCATGATTAGGCTAATGTAAATTTTGCTAAACTTTGTTATATATTTATGATATAATTTTGAACTATATTTATTGATGAACTTGAAGTAGGCCTACTTTACGTCTTAACACATCATGAAATAAACGTTTAAATTTTTCTGTGGCCTTTTATAAGCTGCTTGTCTTACCCACAACAATCGTTGGGCGGAAACTTCTACCATGTGTTATGTGGTAGTTATTTAACGTAGTGAAAGATGACTATTCACATAAGTATATATAATCGAATTCGGCGCATGAATTTTATGCATGAAATATATGGTCAGTGCTACTGTGCTACCAGGGCTGCCGACAGAAATTCCGGGCCCCTAGGCAGAGCAGTCACGGGCCCCTAACTATCCTTAGACTTTATGAGAATTTTTGAACAAACTGAAATAATTACAGCTCAGATACGACCCTAAATTTTTTCTTACTTCCGCAAAACATTCTGATGATAAATTTTCAAAAAGAAAATTGTCACAAGCCGCATTTTGCGCCCTCCCGGGCCCCCTCGTTTTGCGCCACTGTATATTTTATAAGGCATAAAATCATAAACTTTGTATATCTGATTATAATATATATCATAAGTTGATTGCGGGCCCGGCCCGGGCCCCTAAAAGTCGCCGGGCCCTGGGCATTTGCCCCCCTGCCCCCCTGCCCCCCTCTCGGCGGGCCTGTGTGCTACTACTGAAAACGTGTTAAGTAATAATTTGAAAGACTTGCTGTTACAATAATATTCTAATGCCGAACAACACCTTAGCATAAAAATCAATATGCGACGCTAGATAATTATCTCTTTTCGAACATTAACAAACTTCGCACTACTTTTCGAGTCGTATTGCCTGCTTCATATACGCGTATACGCCTACATGATCTCAGTCCTGTTAAGTTGTTACTTGTTAACTGTTATCTGTCCATCCATTCCACCTAATCACTCCACCAGTAACTAAAACTAAATGAAACGGGCGATCGAGCCTTTCCTGCAGTATATAGTCGCTGGCCCACCACGTGCCTGGAACCGTATTCCTACACCTATTCAGGATGCCAAACGCCCTTATGCTTTTAAAAAGCAGTTTAAAATGTTCTTGCTATGAAGCAACTCTTAGCATTTGCGCTGACAGTTGACAGTGTAAACCGTGGAGGGAGGCAGGGAGACAGAGAGGCAGGGAGACAGGGAGGCAGGGAGGCAGGCAGGCAGAGAGGCAGGCAGGCAGGCAGGCAGGGAGGCAGGCAGGCAGGCAGACAGAGAGGGACGGAGTGACGGAGGGATGGAGAGAGGGAGGGAAGGAGGGCCTGTTATTAAAAGAAGTTTAGACCATGCATTGCAGTTACAGCTATATATACAAACAGTGTATGGTTTTGCCATGGTATACAATAAATGATCAACTGACGTATACAATGTCATATCCAATAATCCAGCAGCCGGGATAGAATGTAAAGAACAGATTCTATGATTATTATTATTAGTAGTAGTATATATTTACCGAGCGTCACTATCTAGCAATTGAGCAGCAATCGACAGCGCTGAGCAATTGTGAGTGAAGAACTTACTCAAAGACCAAACACAGTAACCGTCTCAGAGGAGGCTATAATAATTATAGAATCCGCAGGTCCCACATTCTGCTTTACAAGGCAATATGTATGGTCCTGTATAATATTATCTATACTCTGTATAGCATGTAAATCTGCTGGAGACTTGCGATACGCACGCTGCAGTGATTGAAAGCCTACTGACGGTGGTTCTATCGTCTTCTTAACAAGGGTAAATTCATCTGAGGCTAACTATATGCTGTCTGTCTCAGTTGCGGCCAACTCTCTATCGCGTGACAACTTTCACTGGTTGCTCGTCCCACGGCGAACTTCATTCATGCTCTGTCTCTGTCTGACTTCCAAGGCGTCAATTGTCTTGCACCGCGGTATTAAGCAACTACTGCATTGAGAAGCGGATCAGCTGTTCATGTAAACAGGTTTCAAGTTTCTCCCAACTTCAGCTGAATGTGCGATTAACTAATACACATTACTCCGCCGCTGCCTGTACTCGGGTAGTACCAGTCCCAAGCTGAATAAAGGAGGAGGGCGACGCTAATCATCTTTGTTATGACACGGTGTCGTTAAGCAGTGACTGACTAACGAAGAACTAATATTGAAGGCGGCTGATGATCCTGAGGGCAGAGAAGAACCTTATTGAGAATGTCTTGTTGAACTTGTTCTCGATCAAGGTTCAAGACATTGCTCTTTACGACTGTCATTTGCTGCAATGCTGTACCTCCATTCCGAACACGGGAAGGGAGGGAGGGCAGATCTCTGGAAATTTGATTGATGACCCACAGAACGTTTGATGACAATTGTGTATTGTATACATACATGGTGTCATTAAAGTTCCTGATGGCTGTGTGTGTGTGTGTGTGTGTGTGTGTCTGTGTATGTGTCTGTGTGTGTGTGTCTGTGTCTGTGTGTCAGTGTCTGTGTGTCTGTGTATGTATATCGCAACTATTGCTACGAAAGTGCTGAGAAAATTCCATTCTAAAACATTTGATCTTTAGTAGACTGTACGTATCTCTATTTTCACTCCACCAATCCGTCAGTCGGTCAGTCGGTCGGTCGGTCGGTTATTAAATAAGTAAGTAAGTCAGTCAGTTTGCTAATCTGTCTGTCTGCCTGTCTACTTGCCTGTCTGCCTATCTGTTTGCCTGCCTGCCTGCCTGCCTGTTTGCCTGCCTGCCTATATGTCTGCCTATCTGTCTGCCTATCTGTCTGTCTACCAATCGTTATTCGCATAATTGCAGTGCAATGTAGATACTCTGGCTGAATCGGAAGTTAAATACTATTGCACCAAGACGCAACACTTGCTCCATCGGTCGTAATGGTTTCAGCCATCGAACAGGTAGCATAATAACACCACAACACGCGTCTGTCTGCATGCAGTCGCCGCAGCCGCAGCAGCAGCGCCCCAAGCGACGATCACGTACACTATATCGTCAATGGCGGCGATGGCGCTCTTCTTCTCCCGCCTTTTTCGCCGACGACGTCGTCTGCAACAGCCGCATCCGCACCCGCCGATGTCTGCCTCTCTCAGCCTCCGCAGCCCGGAAGCCGACGGATGCCGGCGTTCAAAGGCGCCGATTCCGGGCGTCTGTCGTGATTGGCTGGCGCCGACTGCTGGGGGCGGGGCCTACGGGGCCCGTACGACCAACGATCGGATGGCTCTAGTGACTACATTAATTCGGACTTGTTGAAGCGGAGCGATTTGCACCGTAATTCGGCGTTTCCGAAGAGGGAGCTATTCCTCTGCCGTTAAGAAAGCAGAAATCATTTCCCCGTTATATAATATCCCACGTGTGTCGCCACAAGTGTAACCGCTGCTTCCGGCCATTTGTGTCTATCGAAGCCGATTTAATGCTGAATAATGTTCGTCTCTACTATTTTATCTGTATTCTTTTGCAGACAGGCTTTTCAATCCGCATTGCTGCCACTACGGCTTTTTTATTATTCATTATTTACAGCTGGTAATTATATAACGGCTGTTCCTAGGTATAAGCCTAGTCGCGATATGTAGATTAACCTAGTCGACAGGTAGAATAAAGTAATCTTAGTAGGTATGGTAAAGAAGTAATTATTTTACTGCACACCATCCTTAAAACTGATCTCACGGCCATGGTCTTCGGTGTGAACGATGCTTTGGATGCGACGCAAGAGCGACTCTATAACAATCCAACAAGCGGGTTTTCTTGGAACCACAGTTTAACGGCAGCTAATGACAACATAGGCCGTTGCCGCCGACAATGATTTTTTGGCATATTACAGCTCCTTTTCTTTTTTTATGGCGGGTTTTCTTTCCTCATAGGCACTCCATATATGAAGGCAAACTATAATCTAGGCCAAAAGAGCAAATCGTTAATTTCACATAGATGCCTACGCCTAGACATTCAAACCTCGGCTGCATGTTAAAAGACAGGAGCACCTCTGACGGCCAGCTTGTAAGATGTTAGAACACATTTAATAGTGTAGCACTCAATTGTAACAAAATTATTTGCTTTTGAAAGATCATAAACACCGTTAGAACTTCATATTGACATTGACAATCACCTGTAATATAAATTTAATTTATACATTACATTACCATATAAGCAGATGAGATGGACTAAAAACAACTCAAATTGGGCCTAGTTAATTTATTTTGATATTTTAATCAAAGAAAATGAAACGACACCGAAACGAAAACTCGTTCTTTAACGAGTTTTGCTTTATACATTACGAACAGCAACAGTTAATGGTCTCTTCATAGAATATCATAACATAATAATGGTGTAGAGTGGAATACCGATGCTTTCCAAGATCCTAAAGTTATCCTGTTATACTGTTATGGCAATGCATATTGTGTTAACCCTATCGCATAACACTTGGCATTGTTGTTAGTGTTACCTGTAGACGTGTTGTACAATTTATTACGGTAGCTGTTTTATGATGGACCTAATCTGCTAATGTAGTAATGTCGTTATACTTTAATGTTGATATAACAAATCGTAGTCAGTGTAGTTTAGTAATATTATAATTATAGGCAAGCGTTAAGGATATAGCTTGCCAACCTTGGTAGTGATGAAATACTACTAAGCACAGAGATATTACGACTATGTAATGTAATATGTTGACATGCTTATATTGTCCTAACGATTGTCCTGATGCACAAAGGTTAAGACGTCATGCTTTGCTAAGGTAATGTTAATACTGAATATATGAATATCTACATAATTATTATGTTAAATGTGGTATGTTACATTGTATCGCATTTTAATCACGCAGACTTTTGAATAACCCACAGGATGAATTATCCTTCTGTGTAGGCCCTGTAGGGTATCTCTATAGATATGGGGTAATATTTTCTGGGTGGATAATTTCTGTTCTCGGCTGGTGTTGGTGTGGGTGGTGGTGCTGGTTTGGGTGGTGGTCCTCCGGTGGGACTGATGGATGGCTGGGCCGTGCAGCGCCCCCTATCGCCGACCTACGCCGTCGTTCAACACTTGCTACACGACAAGTGGTGTGCGCCACCATCTCAGTCGTCGTCGGCGCCGGGCGGAGGAGGGGGAGGCGGAGGCGGTGGAAGAGGCAACGGTGTTGCTGTTGCTGCTGCTGCTGAGGCGGCCGTCGCTGATGCCGCCGGTTGCAGCGGCTGGTGGATGGTGATGCGGCAGTGGCAGCGGCGGTGGCATTATAAAAATTGCACCGGCGAATTTCGTCGCCAGTTGCGCGGATGCTGTAGGACGGAAGAGGAGACGACCAGAGGAGGAGAAGGAGGAGGAGTAGGAGGAGGAGCATCATCACAAGAAGAGACTGGCTGCTGCTGGTGGTGCTACTGTTGCAGGGAGGGGAGACATTGCAGAGAGGAATCGGTGATTGGAACAGCGCAGAAACGAAGAAATCAGCGTAAAGTCCGTCAGGCGGGATCTGATGACCAGGTGAAGGCATTCAGTCGTGACGGTCGTTCTGGCTGAGCGAACGAAGAGGAAATCCATCGAACCCATCAAGCTATAGAACAAGACCTTTTAGTTCTAAGTTTTCTTCTGCTCCGAGAAAGATCTCGACCAAGAACACCGCCGGAAGAAACTCATATGTTCTTTAATTGTCAAGAACTTCAACAGGAACAACTCTACGTGCGATGAACTGTACGTCATAGGGAAGGCTGTCACAAGAAAGCACCTGTAGCTAAGGAATTTCCTGGGGTCAGAACTTGAACAAGCACAGCCCCTGTTTCTGTTGAGTCTGCAGCCTACACCTCCTGAGACAAGAAGAAGACGTCGAAGAGTTGAGAGGTCACAAGTAGGGCAACCAAGAAGTCTTCTACCACCCTCTTTCCACCTTGACTTGGATATCCGGCGACTCAGAATGCCAAGGTCGTTTCTCGTCAAGAAGAAGGGCGATCGCATCTTCCGCAGCTATCGAAGTGACGGCTCCGATGCCCTGCAGGGGGTTGTTGGCAGAGAGTCCCCTGCTGCTGCCGTCGTCGCCCCCGCAGGGTGGTACAACGACCCCGACGGGGGAAGACTGCCCCAGACCCCCACCGCCGCCGCCGTCTGGCCTCTCGTCAGCGATGAGGTCAAGGACGCCAATGACGTAATCAGGGACAGTGCTTCCGGTCTGTTCCTTCCACTTCCGTCGCTCGTTCAACCTCTGGCCGTTCGTGTCAAGAACAACAATGGTCAGTTTGTGTGCTTCATTTACGTATAATATATATAGCCACAATACATACGACGTCAACTATCAACATAAGCAGCGCTCTTCTTATGAGGTGCTATAATAATATAATAATAATATTCTTTCTTTATTGAAACAATCCGGTTGACAAACCGCAACCGGTTACAGTGTACAGTTATGCAATTGAAACAATTCACAAGAACACAAATGACAGAAGACATAAATCTTAACTACTAACAGAACAGACAGCCTGCAATACACGGCACTAATAGCAGCCTACAAAGCATGCATGTCCGCCTACGGATCTCAATCTCGGTACCTCTCGCTCTCTATGCCAGTGTGTTATCCAATGCGCTATCGCCCCCTCTTCATATTGTGTAAGCGAAAACTAACCAACTAACTGACTAAACCAACTGCATGTGGCGACACCTGAGTGCTGCTTAAATGCATCCCCACGAATCGATTTTTAATACGTAACCTGTTAAACTTTAACCTCTTCAATTTTTTGTTTCTTATTAATGGCGCTTACGAAATGTAAACTGTTATTAACTGTATTCACACGTGTACATTGTATTCATTGTTCATGGAATCGATTCGAATAAAATTTGATTTGATTTGATGATTTGATCTATACGCAGTTGCCTCCTCTTGCTTTTTATATACTGGAACTTCCATTGATTAATTACCCACAATGACCAGATTTTGCCAATGGTCTCATTGGTCTGTGAAGTTGCCTCCTCTTCAATTTAAGGCTATACCTATATAGACTTTAGCTATTCCTCAATCAATCAATCAATCAATCAATCAATCAATCTATCTATCCATCCATCCATTCATCCATCCATTCATCCATCCATCCATCCATCCATCCATCCATCCATCCATCCATCTATCTACCTATGTTCTCTATAAGTGAACGCATACAGGACAGAATCGCTATAGCCTACAGCTAGAAATCTTATAACACATACAAAAGCACTGTCCCAATTTAGATATTTTAAAGTTATGTGAATAACATAGCGTTTTATCGATGTAGGCTACTATATATATACGCTCATTAGGTGCTTTAATGTATAAATACATACATACATACATACATACATACACGCATACATACATACAGTAATCATATTAATGCAACAGAACACAATTCTAAAAAAAATAATAGTTTTCTGCCTGCATGGGTGCAGTTCTGGAGGTCTTGATCCATTCATGAAAAAATGACGGCTTTGGTAAGTAAGTAAGTAACTGTGCGTGCAGTGCATTTAAGAGCAATTTATTGCTGTTTAGAAAACGTTCTCGCATGTAATAACACGAATGCCTATAAATATTATGCAGTATACGCCTATTATGCCTGTGTATAAATGCGTATAGTTATATTCATGTCTGTGGTGCTTACGTTCCTAGAACGTAGGCCCTATCGTATTTTCCTGCATTATGTACTGTTCTATATATTGTATTACTTTGCATTAAATTAATACATTATATTGTATTATACTTCATCCTAGTGTATTGTATTGTCACGTATTGTATTGTAATGTATTGTGTTGAAGTATAATATTGTATTATAGTGTATTGTGTTGTAGTGTATTGAGTTGCAGTTTTTTATATAATACTATAGTGTATTGTGTATGGTATTGTATTGTGCCGTATTGTACCGTATTGTATTGTGTTCTATTGGCTAAATGTGTGCATGGAATTGGGCTTCTCTGCATAGGCTCTTTGCCGTGACTCGATTAAGTGGTAAACTGTTGCATGCTGCAATGTGAATGTATATTGTGAAGGCTCTTCCGTTTTGTCTAATTGAGTCTATTGTTGTGATGTAACAGTTGTCTAAATGGTAATGGGACAATACATCTATATTATGTCTTATATCGTCTGACTGTTCGTTATTCGTAGGCTACATGTTTGATTCGGGTCCGTTCCTCTTTCCGCGTCGTTTTCCATTGGATGGATCGCCCTTCTATTCCGCCGACTGCACAGAGGTCATCCAGCCGATTGACCTCTTGTCTCACCGCGGAGTGCCCGTCGCCGACCGGTCAAAGGTCATCCATCGCGAACTGGACTCGATCTCGACGGAGGAGGAGGACTTGTCGTCGGCAACAGTCGAACTAAAAACTCTCGAATGCTGCACGACGGTCGCCCCCAACAGCATCAGCCCCATCTCTCCACACAGCTCCAACAGCCTCGACTTCAGCCCGAAGAGCGCCGCTCATCGGAGCGAGGCCAGTTCAGCGCACAGCATCAGCGGCAGCAGCAACCACAGCGCCGGCGGAGGCAGCAGCGGATCGCGGCGGTGCAACTCCTTTCAGGACGGCATCACCGTCGGATACACGTACGACGCTTTCTTCGTCAGCGACGGGCGATCGAGGCGCCGTAACGCCCTTGGCATCGCCGAGCCAACGAGGCAGCGCTACAAGTGCAGCGAGTGCGGGAAGCACTACGCCACGTCGTCCAACCTATCCCGTCACAAACAGACCCATCGCAGTCTCGACAGCCAGCAGGCCAAGCAGTGTCCGCACTGCCACAAGGTCTACGTCAGCATGCCCGCCCTCTCCATGCACATCCTCACGCACGATCTCAAGTACCAGTGCAACGTCTGCGCCAAGGCCTTCTCGCGCCCTTGGCTGCTCCAGGGACACCTGCGATCGCACACCGGCGAGAAACCGTTCGGATGCGCCCACTGCGGGAAGGCGTTCGCAGACCGGTCGAACCTCCGCGCGCACATGCAGACGCACTCGTCCTTCAAGCTGTACACGTGCAAGCGGTGCAACAAGTCGTTCGCGCTCAAGGCCTACCTGAACAAACACCTCGAATCAGCCTGCTTCAAGGACAACGAGGACGCGGAAGAGGGAGAGGTGGAGGGGGATGAGGAGGAGGATGACTGCTGCAGCGAAACGAGCATCTGGAGCGTCTGAGATTCACTCTGAGGGTCCCTTTGTTGTTGGAGGACCTCGTGTGACCTTGGAGTGTGCCCTCCCCTTAAGAGCCCGCAGTGAGGGCTTTATGTGACCTTGTAAGGTTTCGTGTGACTATGGAAGGCTGAGGGTGACTTTCCAGCAGTCTTGTGATTTGGATTTGAAATTTCGCTCGGACTTGGGCAGATCTTGCATGACCTTGGCGGTTGGACTTGGGCATTGTCTTGGCAGACTGGCTGTTGTTGCAAGCGAGTCCAAGGTGACCGTGAACGGCCAACGTGATATCAACCATAGTCGATCATCAGAACGACATTGCAACCTATATACAGTTACGACATACTGGACCTCCGAACTTTGATTTCGGTCCAAACCTATACGACACATTCCGTCATGAATAAATCTTCAGTCAGTTTTTCTACAAACTGTCTGACCTTATAAATGGCGCTTGACTTCAAGTTGGAAAACATTCTAAATAACACAGACATTTTATAACTACACTACTTATTTATTTAACTCGTTAATTTTACTTATTTAATTTATTTATTTATTTAACTTATTTATTTATACGGTGCCATAGTAGGCTGTTGTTCACAGGGACCGTCTTTTTTTCGATGACTCGAATCAGTATACTCGGTGTTACAAACCAGAACTTAACCCATACACCTCCTCCGTGCATATAAATACATACACAATCTATATGATAGATGTAGATAATTACTTGCATATATATAATTATATCTAATAATCTACATCTATCATATAGATTACACATTTCTATATGGAACTCATATATAAATATATATGCATAATTTGATTTTAAAAATTAGTGTTATATTTCTATATGGAACTGTTGATGCATAGGGAATGTTGATAGTAAAGCAATAATGACTTATTGTTTCATGAATGTGTATATTAAGCAATAATTATATTATGGACAGTTATTCAGGATTTCTATTTATGATATGATATCGTGTAAAATGAGCAATAATTTAATTAAAAT
Source organism: Aporrectodea caliginosa (assembly GCA_020284085.1). Lineage (NCBI taxonomy): Eukaryota > Metazoa > Annelida > Clitellata > Crassiclitellata > Lumbricidae > Aporrectodea > Aporrectodea caliginosa. The sequence goes on from JACEVL010000146.1 coordinate 142,836, forward strand.
AATTTGTGATTTAAACAAAGACCCGTGTTTGAAAACTTTTTGTTTTATTCTACATCTAAAAAATCAATCAAACAATAATTAGCAAACTTACCAATAAAATTCTTGCGCTAAATAAAACATCTGCCCCTAATTGAGCATCGTAACTCCATATTCGACGTTCCTTAATTTTAACATGAAACCCCTATAATACTGAGGCATGAATGCCATAATACTTTATTCCTCAGCTTCTGTTTCTTTTTCAAAGTTTCCCTCACCATTCCATCCTATCCAGTATAGGCCTTTTGAGCTACTTCATCATCATTAGTCTTTGCCGTCATCAACAACATCGCCATTCTTCTCCTTCTCCTCCTCTTCCTATTATTCGTCATCATCATCATTATCATCATAATTATCATCATCATCATCGTCATCATTATTATCACCGTCATCGTCGTGGTCGTCGTCGTCGTCGTCATCATCATCATCATCATCATCATCATCATCATCATCATCATCATCATCATCATCATCATCATAATAATAATAATAATAATAATAATAATAATAATAATTATATCTGACACCTGAGGGATTATAGATACCTCGGGTAAAAAAATAAATAATAATAATAATAATAATAATAATAATAATAATAATAATAATAATAATAATGATCATAACAATAGTAATAATAATAATAATAATAATAATAATAATAATAATAATAATAATAATAATAATAATAATAATAATAATAATAATAATAATAATAATAATCATCATCATCATCATCAACAACAACAACAACAACATCATCATCATCAGGTTGATGTGCAGTTACAAGAGCAGAAATTTACATCATCAATCTGATGAATCTGTCAAGGCAACCTTTGTCACCAACTCTTTTCTTTCTTAGTTGTGACCTACCTCAAGAACTTTCCTTATCTCTACATATAAATTGCTCAACGTCTTCTAACTGTTTAAGAATTAAATTGACACAGTTCTTTGAATGTTTCTCCTTTCTTCAAACACAGTTATTTAATAACAACAAACTCAACTCTTGCCTTAAAACAACTGTACTACACTGTATTGTTCAAATTCACTGTCATCAGCAGTTTCTAAGTTTGGCGCGCTAACTGCACGTGTAGAGAATCTATCGTCAGCCAAAGTTTAGGCTACTTTAGGCCAAGCGCCCACGAGCCGACAGCGCAACTAAGGCCTAAGACTAAAACGCTTAACAATCGATACACATTATATATATATATATATCAACCTAAGGAACACCTGTGCTCATTATATATGCAAAACATTAGTTCACATTACCTCCTTCCCTTTCTTTGGATTGAGCAAATTAAACTTAAAAATTTGCGAAATCATCAGGTACTAAATTATGCAATAAACTTAATACTATATAATACAGTAAAATAAACAATCTTATAATCTAGATAAACAATCTGCTACAACATTTAATCGTCCTTTCTTATAATTAACTTCTACATCAAAAGTTTGCAGTGCTAAAACCCAACGCACCAGTTTAGCAGACTTAGACATAGATTCAGTCAGATAAGTTAAAGGATTGTGATCGGTAAAGATGTGAACTTTAGATCCAATTATTATCTCTTTCAACTTATTTAGAGCCCAAACAATAGCATAGGCTTCTTTCTCTACAGTTGCCCATCTCTTCTGAGTGTCAGTCAATTTCTGACTTATAAATGATACAGGGCGTTCTATTCCCTTATCATCCATCTGTGTTAAAACAGCTCCTACTGCAAAATCACTACTATCACAGTACAAATTAAAAGGTTTTCCAACATCAAAAACATATAAAACAACTTTAGAGCGTACAGCATCTTTAAGTAAATTAAATGCCTGTTGATGTCTATCAGTCCAATCAATCTTATCTGAAACATGTTTGCTTGTCAAATCAGATAGAGGCTTCGCAATCTGTGCAAAATCTTTGATAAACTGTCTATAGTAACTCAAAAAATCCCAGCAATTGCTTAATTTGTTTCTTCGTTTCCCTAATAATAACACAGAGTGTTGTTTTTCTCTTGTTTACTTTCAAATGGCAGGGCTTCTGTCGGTGTCTGCCTGTCTATCTGTCTCGGTCTGTCCGTCGGTCTCTCCCTGTGCTACTGTGATCTTGACAAAAGGCCAGCCTTGTGCCGCTGCCGGGGCTTTCATCTGTCCATCATCCCCGGTCCTTATGCCTTGGATTGGCTTACTACAGACGGCGCCTTTGCCTCTCCGTCACTCGGTCGGGGTGGCCGCTGACGTCCGTCTGTCCGTCCGTGTCTCCCTGTCTGTCAGTGTGTGTGCCTCTCGTCGTCCGTCTTTCCTCGGTCGGTCTCTCGCTCGCCGTGTAATATCGTTAAGGCTTGGCAGGGACGAACCGCCGTGAGAGATGCACTTAAGGTCAGCGACGGTAGCCGACCGCCAAAGGGGCTGCTTAAGACCCTCAATCCACGCCACCATTATCACCATCAGCACCAGCACCAGCAGCACCGGCAGTGGACATAGCAAGAGAGGCAGGGCTTTCGCATTTACGGTGTGTGTCCAGTCATCTGCGGTTACCATAGAGGCATAGACCGACGCCGCGCGGAGTCCCTCCCTACACGTGTGGGCCACTGCATTAAGCAACTCAGCGACGATGCCTCAGCGCTGACGGCGGCGGCAACCAGCGACCGCTCTGAGCGCTTCTCGACCGACCAGCGCCAATTACAGAAGAGTTTTCGATGCGAGGGACTTGGGCACTATACGCTCTCGCTATTCGTTCTACTCTGCAGCGCTGAACGGTTACGTAAGAGGAGCGGCATCGACTCTGACTTAAGTAAGATTATTTAGAGTAAATATATGTTTAGTGAATTATATTAAGTAAATATTTGTTTAACCGTCACCACGTTGTAGTGTATTTTTTTATTGCACTTTTAGCCTATTCGTTTGTATGTTGCATTACTGAAGAGTTGCTCTGTGTTATGTGGTTTGAAGAGATCGTAGGCTAGATAGGCCTATGCTTAAATGACCACACCGATAGAGTACACGCCAAACTGATAGAGTACAGGCCCAAAACCGATAGAGTACACCGATACAGAACAGGGCCAACCAATAGAGTACGGGCCACACCGATAGAGTACACGCCAAACCGATAGAGTACAGGCCAAACCGATAGAGTACATTACCAAACCGATAGAGTACAGGCGAAACCGATAGAGTACAGGCCACACCGATAGAGAACAGTACGAGGCCAAACCGATAGAGTACAGGCCACACCCGATAGAGTACACGCCAAAACCGATATACCTAACTGTCAAATAAATAATTACTATGTACAATGTTCTGCTTTGCTAGTTAAAGTGTTTTGTCTTTGTTTTACATTGTTGCTCTGTTCTGGTTCTGTTATGCTTCGTAGTCCAGTTTTACTAATAACAGGGTAATCATTCTACATTAATTTTATGGCACATGTGTGACCCTGGATCTTCCTGTTGCATCCCAACATTTATTATATTGTTTATTTTTATCTGCTGTTTCGTACTGGGAACAATAAGCGAATGGTTATGACTATGCATCCATGCATCCATCCATGGCCAGAGCAACACAGGGACAGAGGGGGAAAGCGAGAGAGAGAGCGGGGTGCATGGAGTGTGCTTTTGTTTGTAGGCCGCTATTCTAATCTTAATTTGCCAATTAGGCTTTGACAATAAAAACAAAGATGATTTATTTCTGGTCCAGTTTAACCGACATAACCACACTTGGAAAATTTCTGTTCAACCCGACCTCTCCCAAGACCGAGTCATCGCCATTAAACTTAATAATGACTACAACTGAATGGCTCCCATGCAGCATAGATAATTAACCAGAGAACGAGTCATTGACGATCGAATTACCGCTCTGAGGCTGTTAGTCGACCTAGATGTTTAGATCATCTGATAGATGTGAGTGAAGTCAGCCTTACCTCAGCTCAGGTGTTGGGTGTCGACACTGTTGCATTCATAATATCCAGGACATGTAGGCCTATAGCGCCCGTCAAAGATACATGCTCGGACGAAGGCGGTCTTAACCCTCAATGGCGAAGGGAACTGTTTTCAGGTGTTGCTGAAAGGCTGAAAGGTACAAAGGTACATGAAGCGTCCCTCTGACCAGGTGGGCAAGTAGATCCAGAGATCCAGAGAGAGATCCAGAGATCCAGATATCCAGAGATCCAGAGAGAGAGACAGAGACAGAGACAGAGACAGAGACAGAGACAGACAGACACAGATAGACAGACAGAGACAGACAGACAGAGACAGAGGCCATCTAGTCTGTGAAGATATATCGAGACGAAAGGAGGTTGGTGATTCAGCTCGCATATCGATATCTGGTTGGACTTGGAGTCTTGGACGGAAGGTTGAGAGAAAGAAAGTCCTGCCAGTTCAGGGGCCAAGGCTGAGCTGCCTCCTGATCAGTACGCCTTCACGCCCAGCTGACTATTAATAGATGTCTGATGCATCATTATAACCTCGCAGTCACTACCCTACCTGTGGTAGAACCAGTCCCAAGCCTGGATAAAGGAGGACCGACACTGAATCGAACTTTGTTATGACACAGTGTTGTTAAGCACCAACCAAGGTCATTATAAATGCGCTATATAAGTCAAGGAAGTGTGATGGTATTTTGCGCCAAGTGTTATTTAGATGAGCACAAAATTCCACCTATATTGGTAATTATACGTATAATACGCCTAATGGTAACTTGTGTTTCTATAGAGACACACAAAACCATTATACACATAGGCCTATAGCCCTATATGCATGTGTAATATGAGGATGTATGCGCGTGTGTAATGTGTATGTATCTATGAATAGATCTGTACTTCTAAATACATACGCCTAATACAGGCGCCGTTGAGAATAATAAGCCTCGAGGCACATCCAATTGTGATGCAATTACTTAGCGCAATGTCATATGAGGCGCGGGCGCCTAATATAGCGCCACTTCCGTTGACAAATACTCAACGTTACTTAAAATAAATGCATATATAAATAAAGAGTTAAAGACGTAGGCTGAGGCTCACGTTTAGGACTTCAAGATGCCCATATTATATAAATAGGCAGGCGAGGAGAAGCACTTTGACAACGACATAAGGATGTTATGCTGCATTCCATTCACTTGGTGTATTCGTATTTATTTGTCTCCAATCCGCGAATGAGCTGTTACTATGGCAGTGCTAAAAATTCCCCAATGCAGATATATAAAAAAATGAACAACTATCTTATATGGTGTCAAAATCAAACTTGTCGGTAATTAATATAATAGAACTATATTCCGTTTATTAAGTTTTAAATAATTTTGTGGTTTCCTTCTGTTATTTACTTTCCTATTATTTTCGTTCTCTATAATTATGACCTCAGTCTGTCAAGTCAGGTGACTTAGATGGATTCTAGCTCATAAGTGACTACACCGTCTTTCTGAGCAATACTGAACAGACAAGAGATCGTGAACTTGGAAACACGAGTATACTGCGCAACAGGAACGTAGCATTAGAGACGACACCGAAAAACTGCATCGTGCCAAAACACCTGCCATAATTCAGGTCAGAAAAAAGTAAACAGTTGACGAGCCCAGGAGAAGAGCCAAGGGCTAGAATCACGCACCTGTTGCCTTCCAAGATAGTAGGCCAAAAAGGTTTGTTGACATATATACATACATACATACATAAATACATACATACATACATACATACATACATACATACATACATACATACATACATACACACTTACATACACATACATACGTATGTACATACATACCTACATACATACAAACGTACGTACGTACATACATATATAAGCATTTATAAGTACATACACATAGGCCCTATATACCGGGTGGCGCATTAAAAACGTTCCCAAACTTTGTTAACCTGGCAATTAAACAATTTTAAAGTAAATTGAATCATATTACATCAAACTAATCATAATTCATATTTGTACAACACAGCCAAAATTTAGCGCAAAATACTTAAAAGTTTGCGAGAAATTGTTGTTAGAACTGTATGACCCATGGTCAAAATTTTGCACAGTTGTTTTATGATGACGCTTTACGCGAACACATGTTTAATTGATCCTCCGCCTTCTCTTGTAACGACCCTTAAACGCTGTTTCCACTGTCCTATTGACTTCTGTATTTGTGTGTCGTCTAAAAGAGACCATTTTGCTTCAATGACCTGCTTAAGTTCGTCAGTATTTAGAAACAGTTTTCTGCGACCAGCATACTTCAGCTCCTTTAGGGCGTTCCATTCATAGTAGTCTAGAGGATTTAGATCGGGAGAGTTTGGTGGCCAGGCATCACTGTGGATAAAATCAGGGGTGTTTGCTTGAAGAAATTGCTGAGCCAATCTGCAACGATGTGAAGGAGCACTGTCTTGTTGAAAGATGTAATTGTCGTCAGGATAGAGTCTACGACATTGGAGAATGAGCTTATCGCGTATAACAAGCCAACGTAATGCTCTCCATTGACTTTGGTTTTCTGAGGATCAATGAAGATGATGTCTGTTTTACTGTGCATCGAAACTCCAGCAGATACCATTAATTTTTTTTAGAGAAACGACTAGTCTCATGATAAAGTCTTTCTGGCGCAATTGAAGACTTTCGTTCATTGCTAGAGCCGTAAACGCGGCTATTCTGACTCGGTTTATGCTTTGTCTTGACCAGTTTTTACGCGGATTTTTCTGAACGATTCGCTTGCCTCGCCAACCCTTCTCCTCAAATGATATCTTAATAACAGCGAGATCATCATTTGAAAACACCACGTTTTAATGTTTACTACTTCGAGGACTAGTTTAATCAAGATACTCTCGTTACTTCACGCGAAATAAATGACGTAGTTTTGTGCAAAATTTGTAAACAGGTATGCCGTCATAACCTTGCCGCAGGGTGTGACTTAATAAACATGCTCTCTTGAAATTTGACATTTGTGCCCAGAAATAATTGCTTAACATTTTGGTATAAATTAAAATTTGATATCTCTGAAATTATATCTTTGCCAGGTTAGCAAAGTTTGGGAACGTTTTTTATGCGCCACCCGGTATACATGTACATGCATACATACGCATACATACATATTACATACACATACCTACTGTACCTACATACACATACATGCATACATACATACATACATACATACATACATACATACACATACACACATACATATATATACATATACATACAATGTCATATATGCATAATGTGAATGCCCTCAACAACCACATATATACATGATGCACACATAGATGAATTCATTAACCTATGCCGCGCTGCAGTCATTAACCTTTGCTGATGTCGCAAATCTTTTGTGACCTGACTAATTGGTGCGAGGACAAAGATTCTGTCCTCGTATTATCTTTCGGATAAGGATGTTGAATGCATCATATGCAAGCAAGGCTGACAATAAGATCTACTAAATTTAGACATAATATTTAAAGAAGACAGTCGCCACAGTTGCCGGCCAGTCTGAAGGCTGTTACATGCAAACAATGTTCCATCTCATTTTCCACCACATCCTCCTGCTCCTTTCTCCTCTGTCTACTCCTCAAGCTCTTTCTCCTCCTCCTCCTCTTCCTCGTCCTCTTCTTCCTCGTCCTCTTCTTCCTCCTTTTGCTTTTCCTCCTTATCCCTCTTCTTCTTCCTCCTCCTTCGTTTTCTGCTCTTCTTCCTTTCCTCCTCCTCCTCCTCCTACTCCTCCTCCTCCTCTTCCCTCCTAATCCTCCACCTCCTGTTTTGCTCTTCTTCCTTTCCTCCCCTCCTCCTTTTCCTCCTCTTTCTCTTTCCTCCTTATCCTCCTCCTCCTCTTTTCGCCCTTCTTCCTTTCCTCCTCCTCTTTCTTCCTTATCCTCTTCCTCCTCGTTTTGTTCTTCTTCATTTCCTCTTCCTCCTCTTCCTCTTCCTCCTCTTTCCTCCTTATCCTCCTCCTCCTCTTTTCGCTCTTCTTTCTTTCCTCCTCCTCTTTCTTCCTTATCCTCTTCCTCCTCGTTTTGTTCTTCTTCATTTCCTCTTCCTCCTCTTCCTCTTCCTCCTCTTTCCTCCTTATCCTCCTCCTCCTCTTTTCGCTCTTCTTTCTTTCCTCCTCCTCTTTCTTCCTTATCCTCTTCCTCCTCGTTTTGTTCTTCTTCATTTCCTCTTCCTCCTCTTCCTCTTCCTCCTCTTTCCTCCTTATCCTCCTCCTCCTCTTTTCGCTCTTCTTTCTTTCCTCCTCCTCTTTCTTCCTTATCCTCTTCCTCCTCGTTTTGTTCTTCTTCATTTCCTCTTCCTCCTCTTCCTCTTCCTCCTCTTTCCTCCTTATCCTCCTCCTCCTCTTTTCGCTCTTCTTTCTTTCCTCCTCCTCTTTCTTCCTTATCCTCTTCCTCCTCGTTTTGTTCTTCTTCATTTCCTCTTCCTCCTCTTCCTCTTCCTCCTCTTTCCTCCTTATCCTCCTCCGCCTCTTTTTGCTCTTCTTCCTTTTCTTCTTCCTAGTCCTCTTCCTGCTGTCTCTTCCTCTTCCTCCTTCTCTTCCTCTTTCCCTCCTCTTCCTAATAATCATCCACCTCTTCTTCCTCCTCCTCCTCTTCCTCCTCCTCTTCCTTCTCCTCTTCCTCCACCTCTTCGTCCTACTCGTCCTCCTCCTTCTCCTGCACTATAGAACTCGTGCGTCCTGTCCAAAAGAAGAACAACCTGCATGGGTGATTAGGGACCTTGATCGAAACGTCATCGCTGTTATTTTCTGATTGGAAATGTTTGCTTAATTAATTATCTATAATAGTCCTGCAATAATAATTATCTAACGACCTTCGTTTAGCCTGATTTCGAAAAACAACAAACTCTGACTAATTCGCGAAGAACTATGAAGTGTCAAATTTCTAAGAAGTTAATTTGAAGGAGATATTTATTGCACTGTTTCACACATGCGTGAAGGTTATTAAGTAAGTAAGTATAATCTTTATTAGGGCGAGACAAATGCCCACACTTCACAAGAGCAGTGCATACAAGTATAATGATAAAGTAGGACAATGCAGGTAGGAAGAACCCGATACAATAATTATAATGAACAGTCTTAACAGTCTAAATATCTATAGCTCTAAAGTATACGGTAATAACAGGAAACTATACACAAGCCTTGCCTAACATAAAACCGATTCGTGGATTGAGCGAGCGAAAACGAACCTATTCCAACAGATTTTCCCTCTCACATACGTTGTGCCCTCCACCTACGGCACTTTAAAAAAATGCTGCATGCCTACCTGATTAATGGAAATTAGCTATAACCTACCCTGCCGGATATTCTTTTCACTGTTAGTTAAGGTTTTCGGTTTTTCTTTATATTTTCATAGTGTTTTGAATCGAGTTAATCATTTACCGTGTAATATGTACTATACTGTTAGCATTGCTGTACGAAACTTGATGTTGCACTGTTTATCAAGGATTTAGCTAATTCATATTTCTTTAATGTTGTTCTAGGTGTCCCTAGTTAGCGGGATCTTGAATTCTTGATCCCTTTTGGGACTCCTCTTGCGGCCAATCCTGATACTTTATGTTGAAATGTTATGTGTTTTTCATTTGGCTTCAATAAAAGAGATTTGATTGATTGATTGATTGATTGATTGATTGATTGATTTCCCTTTCCTTAGATGACTACTATTACTCTTGTAATCCAATATCACTTTGCCTCAAAGCCTATACCGTATGTATACATGATTTTATCCGATCCGATTAACCGAAAGATCGGGATTCAAATTCCCGCCATTGCAGTAATTTGCTTCCAAGATCTCGGTTCTACTTGTACCCCCAATCAACTCAGCTATAATAAGCACACTCACTGTACGTAGACCGTCGGTGAGAAGATGAGACGGCGCGGGTGATGACTGGCCACCCGCATGTATACGCCGTGGCCTAGAAAATAAATTCTGCTCGTGCGAGTTAGCTTAAGGGACTCTTCTTCTTCTTCTTCCTCCTCCTCCTCTTCTTCTTCTTCTTCTGGTTCTGGTTCTTGTTCTTGCTCTTCTTCATCATCTTCTTCTTTCTCTTCATCTTCTTCCTCCTTCTTCTGCTTCTTCTAACTTCAATTGTGATGAACTCTGCCAAAAAACTATCGTAGCTTTTATCATCGGAATATTGTGTGTGAGTTGTCAGCAGCTGCTCACCTCAGACTATACCTGCGAAAGCTTTGTTGCCCTACTTCGGGTATTCAGGACCGCCACGGTGCCACCTCTTCCGCTCCGCAGAGAAGGGGTTGCTTCTAGTCCCATTTGCTCGAACTGCAACTATGCAGAACCAAGTTTTGTCCGTGGTGGGCACAGTGGCATCGAACGGGCTCCCACTTGAGCTGCGCCTGCTCCCTGGGACTCCTATACTGAGGCGTTTATCATAAGACTTAAAACTGTACTTTTTGACCGTGCTGGAGTCTGAAGCGCCTCTGAGTAGTCTCCTGCATGGGCGCAATATGAATGAATGAATGAATGAAATACTGTAAAGTTCAAAAGGTGTTCTCCACTCATATATCTGTCGGGTGTATTTCCAGAAGAGTATTTCCCTGGAGTATAGGACTCCTCATATGCCTATAGCCACGCCCGTCTCTGTGACGATTACGGCGACAGTGCAAGTGACAAAGCGGCGCGTGACAGACCAAAAAGGATTCCGGCCCAGAGAGTAAGTGCAGAGTAGAACTTGTTGCAGGATCTTGCGCCTTAAGCTTGTGAGGTTGCAATTAGAATTCCCACATACATATCGGCCCATAAACAGACATACATTCGTACATATCGAGGGGTTTAAGCCAGACGGGAGTAACAAGGTTTTTTGACATTTCGAGATAAACGAAGAAAACGGAAATTTTGTTACAGTATTTTTTTTTAAACAATTTTTTCAGCATTTTTTATTTAAACAATGAAAATTATTTCTAGCTAAATGCTGAGCAATAAGACTCCTTTTCAAAATGCATTAAAGTATGCATTGTATTGTTTACACATAACGTGACAATTTGGTGAATTTTGTCAAAGTTTGACAAGATGCAACCTTCTGGCAAGAGAAAACTTTTTATGATGAAAACATCATAAATTCTGTGTAATTTGCAAGATAACCACCAACAAAAACTATCTGAAGAAACACTGAGTCATACTGCACAATCTAGCACAAATTATTAATAATTATGGGCCATGATAATAATTTTTTTTTTGAAGATACAATATTCTGGTGTAAAATCATAAAACGCACCCTTACAAAATGGTATAAACAACTAATAACTTTAGAATAACATAGATGATATTACGCTCTCCAATTTCTACGCAAGTAAGTAAGTGGTTTAAGTTGTTTGAAGAGTAAAGTAAGTAAAATAAGCATTTTTTCACGCTAATTTTAATTGCCTAAAAATAATTCATTTGTGCCATAGAGACGTATCTAAGCAATGCATGGGTTTCACGTACTGCCAGATGGATGTATCTTCTTCAAGATGCAACCCTTCTGGCATGAAAACTGCTAATTTTTACATCCTTATGGCATAAATGTGACCCATAATTTGGGTTGTATCTTCAAATCAACTCTCTTAAATGAAGCCTTATAGCTACGGCCTTCTGGCAGTACCTGCTGTGTAGTCAGTTGATTCAATTTCTGTGAAAATGTCCATTTTACAAAAAATCGTAGATACGACCTTCTGGCTTAAACCCCTCGATATATGTATAAGTATGCATGTATGTATATGTGTATGTGTGCATGTACACAGTACATGCACACACATATTATATATGTATACATGAATGTATATGTGTATGTACGCACATGTTTGTTTTGTAAATGTGTCTGTACATATGTACGTTTTTATCTGTGTGTGTTTGCATATGCATGTGCATGTCACACCTCTTTGTTCGCTACACTGGCTTCCTGTCTGTGAGCGTGTCCCCATCAAGCTGGCTCTCTTCGTGTACAAGCACAAGCAAATCCTTTGCTATCCTATATACTTATCCTCAGGGCCGGATTAACCACAGTGCTGATTGTGCTGCAGCACAGGGCCCCCAAATTGTAAAAGTAAAAAAATAAAGAATAAAGGATTAAGGAAAGAAACAGTGCAAATTGCAATGCATTATGCATAGCAATCATAGCTATATGACTAAATATATAACCAAATAATGTCATAGTATATGATGATGTGAGTCCTGAGCTCGTGACAATTGTCCTATCTACTTCTTATGATTGTGCTGTAAAGTATAACAAATTATGTGTTGGGTTATTGTATGTCTGCCTTGCTGCTTAACCCTTTGGGAGTGAGGTGAAGCATTGGAACGTTTCAGGTGAGGTGGGGTATGACATACCCCAATACATATTTTTTACTTGCAAGTCAAAATATCAACTACATAACATATATTGTGAGCTAAACTACAGTTCTGTAACCAATTATCAGTTAAACTGGTAATTATCTGGAGCAAATAACTTTTTCAATCATAATCGAAATGGCCAACGCGTTGAGTCACGAAATCAAAGCGGCCCTCTGCCATGTCTTCTTCGTGGCCCTTGAAATATGTAACGTTTGCGAACACGTGACATAATACTCGTAATAATGGATCAATTTTGCATCAATGCAAAAAAATATAAATCTAATATCTGCAATATATTCTATTATCGCCATTTTTTTCTGCACTGACTCACTGAGCCGTTACTTATTTTTAATATATTAAAATCAGCATGTATACGAAAAATTATAATTTCACTTTAACCCTAGGGCTACCAAGCTTTTTTGTAACACTGGCTACCAAGGGGGGGGTGGTTACCACCCCCTGGATTTCGTGTTTGGTTTTACATATCATAACTTGTAATATAGCATTGGATTCAGCATTCATTTCTGCACAGAATGGTATATTTAGTTGCACATTACGTGAATGCACCTAGAAATTACATCACTTTTAACAACGGAACCCATTAATTAGCAATATTGTATATTATTGCGTACATTTTATACTTTTTGGATAAACAAATATAAGATTATGTGTGTTTTGAAACTAATGTATGTATAAAAGATACACAAAATCATCCCTACACATGTTTATATAGTATAAATGTACATCCATACATATATATCCATACATATATATCGGTTTACGTTGTAATGCTGTATTCAGCCATTTTCACACAGATTACGCGTATTATTATTTATTTTGATCACTTCCGGTATTCAAAAGACAAAGATGTAGGTATGCAAATGAAGCCCTTCATTCCCTCTAAAGAATGACATCTTTGTTTCTCTTCCAGGAAGACAAATGAATACGCTACAGACAAAAACTAAGGGGGGAGTGCTTCCATTCAGCCATTTCTCGCGCATATTACGCGTATTATTATTTATTTTTGAGCACTTCCGGTTGTCTCAGGTCAACACAGTGACCACAGAAATGTAGCCCCACATTCCCTCTATAGAATGGTATAATTTGTGTCTCTTAATATTAAATGACGGATAAGATATAGTCGAAAATCTAGGGGGTGGTGGTATCCCCCCCTGGTACCTCGGGTATATTGGGTATAACTTTTGAACGGTGTGAGATATCATCTCACATTTTTACCTCAAAACGTGTGTAAATGAACCCCCTACAGCTACCTAAAAGGTCAAATGTTTATTCCATACGGAAAAAGTTTGAGATGAAAAAAACCTAGGGGGGGGTGGCAACCACCCCCCCCCCCTTGGTAGCCCGAGGGTTAATATGCCACAAAATAAGAAAATGTGCGTTCAACAGTACCCTGAATTGTCCTAAAGTGTCCGCATTTCACACTCACTAAGGTAGACAAAAATAATCCAAGCTGGTTCCACTTTTTCCGTAGAAAACGCAAAGTATAATAGCTATGGGTGTGTCATACCCCATCTCACCTCCAAAGTTCTTAAAATTGTAAGGGGCCCCGTCATTCGATCAGCACAGGGGCCCCAAAACTGTAGATCCGGGCCTGCTTATCCTTCAAGGTCAAACTCCTTAGCTTTGTTAAAGGTCTATCTTCTCTTCGGTCAGCATCTAGTGGTCGTCAACCGAGAGGTCAGAGGTTAAAATCTCTGTCAGGTCAGATATTTGTTTCGAAGATTTCGGCTCCGCTGATCCCCCCTTTCTTGCCCCTATAACGTATACACTGACCGTATACGCTGTCGTGGGAAGACCTGGCTGAGGGAGAGGATTGGTCGCTCGCTTTCATATGCCAAGGCTAAGAAAATGAAGTCGCCAACATCTCATACTCATATATATATATATATATATATATATATATATATATATATATAATATATATATATATTTATACACACACATTAATACATTATTGTATATATTATCATCGCGTTTGTATTTCGCTCTAAACTGAAAACTGATCTCTGTTCTCGTCTGTTTGCGGCTGTTAATGTTTGCCCGGCTTCAATGTGCACTTCTGAACTTTGAAAGGAAGGCACTATTAAGTTATATTTGTATTGTAGGCCTATTTTGTATCGTGTTATTATATGTATGTATGGTATTATATATATAGGTGTACATAATGTTTGTATGTATGTATGCTATGCATGCAATTGTGTATGTATGTATATATGTATGCACGGATGCATGCATATGTACGCATACGTATGTTTGTAGGCTATGTATGTGTATGTTTGTATGTATGTATGCACGAATGCATCCATGTATGTAAGTACGTTTTATGCATGTATGTATGTAACTTGAATTACATATGTATGTATGTATGTATGTATGTATGTATGTATGTATGTATGTATGTATGTATGTATGCATGTATGTATGTATGTATGTATGTATGTATGTATGTATGTATGTATGTATGTATGTATGTATGTATGTATGTATGTATGTATGTATGTATGTATGTATGTATGTATGTATGTATGTATGTATGTATGTATGTATGATATGTATGTATGTATGTATGTATGTATGTAATGTATGTATGTATGTATGTATGTATGTATGTATGTATGTATGTATGTATGTATGTATGTATGTATGTATGTATGTATGTATGTATGCTTATGTATGTATGTATGTACCTACGCATGCATGCATGTATGTGTGTATGTTTGTGTAGGTATGCATGCGTGTACGTACGTAGTGCATGTGTACTTGTATGTATGTATATGTGTATGCGTGTGTGTAATTGCGTATACATGTATGTATACAAACATGAAGTCATACAATAACCTATAGTGCGTCAAATTGGAGAAAATTTAGAGATATCGCGAGACTGATGTCAAATCGAGTTGCATCCAAAAATAGCAAGGTTCGTTAATAGAGAATAGAGAAACCAAGAAGACGTGAGACAATTAGGCCTATTTTATCGTTATTTTATTTTATTTACATAGAAATTTGAGAGTAATGTAAGGTAGATATAAAAATATAGACCTACACGTTTTTATAGCGCCCATAATGGCCTCGACCCCTGTTCATTTTTCAATGAATTGATTGGGTGAGATCCTACACCGTTTTGAATGGGTGTCATGCTATTTTCAGGTTTCCGTTTACCGACCGTGCTAACTAAAGATTCAAATCTCAGAAAAAGTCTCCTACTATAATTGGAAACTAACATGAAATTAGAGTATTACCTACGACAAATCCTAAAACTACTGGGACATTTGTCCCAGTGGTTAAACAGTTAAAATATGCACTGGAAGATGGCATTGCAATACATGAACATTTGAATAGTATATTTTTGTAGCTTCTCAAAGGCTATCCATTAAGGATGGGCAAAGTAAGGTGGTGTCTAGCATAAACTGTGTTGTAAACGGAATGCTGAGATGTGCTTATATTTAGACATGGGTTTTAACATGAATGTCGAGAGTTGGCAATTGCCCATGGTTGTTCTAACATTCAGGCAAGGATCATAAACAGACTACTCCCAGTTGTCTGTCTGTGTCTCTGTCTGTGTTTTTGTCTGTGTCTCTATCTCTGTCTGTCTGTGTCTCTGTCTGTGTTTTTGTCTGTGTCTCTATCTCTGTCTGTCTGTCTGTCTCTCTGTCTGTTGTCTGTCTGTCTATCTATCTATCTGTCTGTCTGTCTGTCTGTCCGTCTGTCTATCGATCCATCCATCGATCCATCGATCCATCGATCCATCGATCCATCGATCCATCGATCCATCGATCCATCGATCGATCCATCCATCCATCCATCCATCCATCGATCCATCCATCCATCCATCCATCCATCCATCCATCCATCCATCCATCCATCCATCCATCCATCCATCCATCCATCCATCCATCCATCCATCCATCCATCCATCCATCCATCCATCCATCCATCCATCCATCCATCCATCCATCCATCCATCCATCCATCCATCCATCCATCCATCCATCCATCCATCCATCCATCCATCCATCCATCCATCCATCCATCCATCCATCCATCCATCCATCCATCCATCCATCCATCCATCCATCCATCCATCCATCCATCCATCCATCCATCCATCCATCCATCCATCCATCCATCCGTCCGTCCATCCATCCATCTTTATATCTCACACATATAGGCCTGCACTTTCTCCCCTCCTTTCTTCTCCCCTCCTCTCCTGTCCTCCTGTTCCTTGTGTAATGTATGGCTTCATATAGAGTCTTCTTCTGTGTTTCTATCTGTAGCTCTCTCTGACCATGTCCCTATTCCACATCTCGTAGTCATGTGAGTCTGAGAGTAGAACTAATAAACGCCGGTTTGCGGGCAATTAGCGGTTGATGACAGACTGCGAGAGTCCTCCTCTGTGGCCATGGTGCAATTTGAGGCTGGCCAGCAAAAGAAGTTGAGGTCGGAAATTTTGCGTTAAAGTATATCTTTGATGGGGGAAAGTCTGAACCAGTGAGTGGGCGCTTCCCCTTTTCCGTATACGTGCTGCAACCCATTATGTGTAGCAGATCAACACTGGGGCACGTCACTCACTGGGGAATCGGTCAGTGAGGTACATACGGTGGGGTGGAAGCAACAAGTGGGACAGGGCGATAGAAGGAACGAGTACACCAGGACTGCAAGGACGAGTAAGAAGAACGTTAAGGTATAGGACTATGGAGTAAGACGCTTTGGTAGGGAATGGATGAGAGAGCAGGAGAATATAAGACCATTGATATTCAACTTATAGCTACATGTAGCCTAGGTCTATGGATTAGAACGATGTGCAGGTCAGACAGAATTGTAGGCCTTGGCTTATGTCTTAAGGGAACCAGCGGGTGGCTGGCTGCCTAGTGGCAGATGGTATAAGCCAGGTCAAATGGCCGACGAGACGAGACTACGCATTGTAAGACATAATAGCTTCGAAGAGAGGGAGAGCGATGAGTGGACCGTATTTATGAGAATTAGTTCTTGCGAAAGACCGGAGGCAGCTGCAGGTTACCTGAGGTGACAGACAGATACAACCAAAGAGACAGACGAAGACAAACAACGATACATATAGCAGAGGTCGCAGTACGTGCAGAAAGAACGGTTTGAGTTTGGAGGGAAAGCTGATGTGAGGACGAAAACTGTTGGCGCGTGACTAGTCTGACGTCCCTAATAATAGCCTGGCGCGTGCCACCTGCACGTCACGCAAGAACGACCACGCTTAATGGACGTGAAAGCTTCTTAAATATCGAAGGTAAAAGGCAGGTACAGACGATTTGCGCGCTTTATCCGGAGGGGGAGCTAGAATGGCACAAGCGGTTCCCCGTCAAATTAGGTATGGTGTTATTGTGTGACTGTCCGTCACCGTGGATAACAGGTTCTCGATGTTAGGACGCGCCTTTTGAAGATTCATACGATAACGAGAGGAAGAGGACAATGGGAGGCGCTGCCCCGTCGAGTGAGTTCAAATCGGGGTAAAAGAATCCCGACCCCTACAGCACCAGGGAAACATTGTGGGGCGTGTTGTGCATTAGTTAGAATATGCCACCACCTATAGGGTCCACCGCCCACCAAATGCGTGTATTCACGGATGTAGAATTTATGGCATTCGAAACAGAGGTTTGGTACAAACCTGAATTTTCACCACCTTTAGGGGTGTATACCGCCCAGGATATAATTATGTGGGCAGTGGATCGGCGTGCGTATAAGTGATTGTGGGCACAAATTGGATGTGTCAGGGTAACACTTGCCACAAGCTGTAGAGGTCTATTTCGCACGAAGCGCGTGGGTGGTACCGTGGTATACCTGCAGAGGATGGCGTGAGTAGCAGAGATAAAGTGCAAACCTGGATGTTTCAGGGTAAGACATGCCACCAGCTGTTACAGTAGGAGTCTATTCTTCACGAATTGCGTGGGTGGTAGCTGCGGATGATGGCGTGCATAGAAGAGATTAAGGGCAACCCTGGATGTCCTTCTGATCCAATTGCAACCCAATTTGACCACTCCCCCAATGTGTTCATTCTGACCCAACATCTTTCCCACTCAAGCATGGGGCGCGGCGGTGTAGGGGTATGTTCGGTGCCTTGCAGCCCGAGGGTTCCGGGTTCGAATCCACCTCAAGCCGCCGCGTAGCGACCCTGGGCAAGTCCTTCACTCGCAATTGCTCATGCGCTTCGACGTGAAACTCCGATTCAGTGTCCGCGATGTATTCGGGAGCGCTCCCGACTCTGGGAGTAGAAATCTTGAAGGGACGCTATAACAAGTGCTCATAATACATACAAGTTACTACACCACTCTTGGTTTCGTCATCACTTCTGTCTCATCCGGTCTGTCACCAATCCTCAGCATCTGATCAGAATCCTATATTGGTCAAAATCAACATCGAGCCATCCCCGCTTCCACCCAGACTATACCAATTCCTTCACATAAGCTTCATTCATTGACCTTGATGCATTCAAAGCTCGACCTTAATTCTTCCTCTCTACTCCTAAACCCAAAAATGAGATTGATTTTGGACAGGCGTCTTCCTGGGAGTGACAAACAAGCTCGCCCTTCTATGAACCCCACTTGTCGGGGTTCACACAGGAGGGTGACTTACGAGGTCGCCTGTACCAGAACGAACCGAATCGGATTGACTGATCGAGAAGCTAGACGGAAACTTAATAACCCCATGCACTGCACAAGGTAACCCCATAAACTGGTCTAAACTTGGTAGGCCACCCATGGCCGAACTATATAGGCTCAATGATTTCTTCGTTTAGCTCTGCATGAGTCGTCTGTCTGTGACTGAAGGCCAGAGTGCGCAGATGAGGCTGTCTGGGTCTGAATGGCTGCCCTCTATTTTTTCTTCGGTCTTGGTTCAATTTTTTAAAATTCAGGCAGACGACATTTGTACAAACACAAACGCAGAGTGCCACAAGAATACATGCAGACTTATGAAAGAATACACGCAAGAACACAGAAAGATGCATGCAAGCACACACTCGGACAGTCAAGGGCCCACAGATATCACGCTAGAATCTGACCAGGTTTTTCTTCACGACTTGACCCAGTGTTACAGCATCGAGTTCAAGTATACGCTCCCATCACCAAAATGGATATAGGATATGCACGTGACTTGGGCGTTTACGAGTATTTGGTTCCGAGGTATAGGTGCAGGACTATAATGTAGGCCTAGATGTAATGTATACGCGATAGCGACCATATGACTTCGACCCTGCTCATTTTTCAATTAATTATCCGGTGAGATCCTACACTGCCGCCGCCCGTTTGAATGAGAACCACGCCATTAAAGGTGCCCGTTTACGGACCACGCTAGCCCGAGATTCAAAATCTCTGATATAGGCCTAAGCCGGACATTGTGGATGCATACTATCGCAACATAAATGGCCATAGAAAACAACATTGATCTGAAACGTAGGCTACGGAAGAGTGGAAACTTCAAATATGTTTTCCATCTTTGAAGTGTCCACTATTTTTTCCACAATTTTTTCCGGGCTACGCCAAATTATAAGTACTTGCCTCTCAATCAGTCAATCTGTGTGAGCCTCGATAAATAAGGTTCATAGAAAGGACGAGCTTTTGTCGCTTTGATGAAGAGCTATGCTCTCAGTTTATAGAGAAAGACACAGTCATGAAGTCTTAACTAAGAGAGCAGCTGGTGAATACGAGTAGGTAGGGACCATACATCTATAGTGGCGACCAGCATCTGTGAATGAGCGACGGTCAAAGACAAGACGAGTACGAAGGACAACCTAAAGTCCTAAACAACACACTGCCCTAACCTTTGAAATCACCCAACCAAGAAGCCATTTGACTTACAAAAACTGAAAAATATCGCTTTCACGACCTAGGCATGCGCTCATGAAAAAAACAGTAGCCTACCTGCATGGATAAGAAGACCACGTAAAGATAGTCTAGAAAATGGGGTTTAAAAATTAAATGGTAGGATGACATTTTTATATTTTGACGAATAGGGAAAAATATGGAGAACTTATTAGGCGTCTAGTGTGCGCGGGACTGAAATCATAGAGAGATCTATCCTTGTGTCTACAGAAGCGTACAGGCGTAACTTGTGAGGCAAAGAAGAGTTTGAAAGAGACGAATGGTCAGAGGCAGCTGTCTCTGACAGGTAACAAGTGCAGGGCATTGAGAGAAGCCAGTCAACGGTGTCAAAGACCGTAAAAGACCCAGACGTACACCTGTTGCTATAGTCTTCAGACGAGATGCCCCAGACAGAAATAGTGGGGGTCTGTAGATATATACGCATGTATTATATATACTGTGGGGGTTATTCGTGTCGTATGCATTACATATTACTTACACATATAAAACTTATTCGTTGACGTATGCTGCACAATTTTTGCAAATGTAGAAGAGACTCGCGTGGCCGTAGTTCTTTCAGTGCAAAAAAGAAGATGGAGGCAGACTTTTAGGGTAGGCTTTGGTGAGCAATCGATTATTATCTTGAGCAATGTGAGTATTGAGCATGTGCAAGAGAACGTGCGGATCGTGGTTCACTGGTTCGCTTCCCGATGCTGCAGGCTTATTTCAGAGATTTAAATCTCCGCCTAGTGCGGTCCGTGTTCGGGGACTTTAAACTTGGCGCCCATTCAAACGGGCGAGGGTGGTGAAGGATCTCACCCAATCAATTCATTGAAAAAAGGGTCGTGGCCATATAGCCTACGGGTCTATATAAAATCGTGTACATTTACATTAGACTCTTAACGGAAGTTAAGGAGCTATATTAAAAAGAATGCCTTGTACAGCCCCTCATAAAATTCGTCTAGGCAGAACGACTCTGTGCATTACTGATCTTGATTATCGGCTGCGATTCCAACAATGAACGTCTTTGCAAGTAAACTAAGTGTAAAATAAATGTAAATGCAGATATTAAAAAGAATGCCTTAACTGTACAGTCCCTCATAAAATTCGTCTGTTTTTCTATAGCGACCGTATGGCCTCAGCCTGATCATTTTTTCAAATAAATGACCTGGTGAGATCCTTCACCACCGCTGTATGTGGGCCTATATAGTGTTTGGCCAAACGTGAATGCTTGTAGCCATAAACTTTTGTTAAGCATCATCTGTGGCAGGCTCCTCTCTGGAACATTGCCATGTAGTCGGTCTTCACTATTGGGTTCGACTCCAGGCCGCGTGTGCAATCCAAAGTTCAGTTGGCGCAGGTCAGCTTCCACCGTGTTTGCCTATGTGTGACGATGGTGTCCAACATAGACGGCTCACTCTTCCAACTTCTCTGGCAGGAGCCCAGACACCTATATACACGTAATTACAGCGTAGCGTATTTTTAATTGACCATCGCAAAGCAAGTACAATACGTACAATACAATTTTATTGCATTTTTAATATCGCCCTTCTTCCAAAGGTGGTAAAAGCTCAGAAGTGCACACGCCTCGGCGTCGCAGATGCAATTATATTGCGGAGCAATTGTGTGCGAAGGACTTGCTCACGGTTCCTACACAGTAACCGACCGGACAAGGATCGAACCCGCCTCTCCGCGTTACAGGTCAACCGCTCTAACCAATCGGCCTCCCTCCGTGCCACACTAGTAACCACAGTGCATCGGACTCCGGCTACCGTGCACTTACAAGCGGACTTTAGCTCTAATAATGAGCACACCGATCAGACGAGCACACAGTGAGCACGAGCGCACGACTCACTGGATCAGACGGCGAGGGAAGGCAGCCGTCATCTTTTCTCATGAATGAGTCGAGACTATACTGTTCGCACGTTTACCTGGTGAACCATTTCACTTCGGAGTGTTGTTATCTGTCGTATAAATGTCGCCGCCAAAGCGTCACGCCCAGCAGAGTTTTAATACAGGACTTTGCCACAGAACCTCTTCAACGTGGACTATAAGAGCCACGGATGACAGACCGACTGCCACGCGTCACTTCAATCATTGCATTGTCTGGGTAACCTTCCCACCATGGTTGCAAGAACACATTGTTACAATCGAGTGTTATATGGATCACAGACTACATAATAACCTAGGTGTCCACCTTAGACTGTCGATTTGTGTGGTTATGAGCACTGGCTCTTCTTTTCATACTGCATGTAAAATGATTAGTGTAATTAGTGTTCAAAATTATTTAAGTCGAAAAACTTAAATGTCTGCGTTGTTTACTTGTCTCTGCCAAGTCATTTAAAGTAAGTCTGCATGAAATGAGAGTCAAGTCTTACAAATCTTTCAATGCTTTGTGTAGTAAATGTTGCAAATTCACTGAGCCAATACTACTGCATCTTGTTAGTGATCACTGCAAGCCAATCTTGCAGTACGGAATGGAGGCTGTGAACCTCGGTAACAGTGAACTGAACACGCTAGACGACACCTAGAGCAATGCCATCTGTAAGATCTTCATTCATGGTCAGCCACTGCAGTGTAGAAGACATTCTGCATTGTACACATGAACCTAACATTAAGGATTGCTGGATGTCAAGAAGAACAAGACTCTTTCAAAGAAGCCCAAATTTAGGGAACACCGTTGTAAATTTTGTGTGATCTTCTACATGTATGCACATAGTATAATTTGTGTTAAGGAAACTTGGACTATGTTATCTTTTAAATTAGTATAATACAGGCAGGTCTACTGTCATGAGAAGGCTGTGTTTTGTTTTGTCTTGTTACTGTGCTATCATATTGGTGAATAAAAGATTTATATATATTATTCATACTAATAAACAATTGAATTTATTGGGATTTTACTGACTTTCATGTTCAGGTCTATCTCTAGTGATACGCTTCACGACAGCCATTAGACGTTCAATGGGGCAGAGTTCCGCTGGACCGCAGAGTATCTGTTGATGAACGCTTTGATGGCACACAGCAACCAACGCAGCTGCAGTGTGGTTCTTGTGGAGGAAAGGCCAAGTCGAAATACCTTAAATGCAACATCGGCCTGCATGCGGACGCCTTTGAAAATGTTCATATGAAACCGAATTGATTATTTCCAGAATGACCGATTCTGAGGAATGAGCAAGATGCATTCAAACTCTTTGATGTGTAGCAACACGTTGAATTTTGTTCAGAAAAGACTTAACATGATTAATGTAATCTGTCGTAAGTTGGTGTTACAGTATTGTCTGCTCTAGCAGTAAACGCCATCATTCGTGCCTACAATCCCATATATGGGATCAACCATTGTCGTGCTGACATTACACTAATAATTATAGCAATTTTTTTCTATGTTGTTCTTCTATGTGAAAAGTTGCGGTCTGTCAACTTTCTATTTTCAATAAACGAAATTATAAACTTCAAAGTGCGAACAAATTTAAGGGAAATTAAATATAAACAGAAATAATGGAGATATGGTCTAAAGTCATTGCATATAATCCCAAATTAAAATATTTTACAGAACAAAAACGTGCACACAACAAAACTAAAGGTGAGTTTATCAATTCCTTGATCCAGCACTGCCTTCCAACTGTCAATCTACCTAAGACTGCAGTTCTTTCATTATGTCGTGTTTCTTCAGTTCGTGTAATGCCCATTTCTTGTTCTCAATTTCGTCTCGTAGACGCGTGAATTCTTCGACGATGGCATCGAACCCCATGCCGACTGATTCATATGTTTGCAATGCCTTTGAAACATGACTCAGTTCCAGCTGTGTTTCATTGGTGGAAAGATTCAACTCCATTCTGCAAGAACAGAAAAGAAAAGGTGCAAACTCTTTCCTTAAAGATAAGGTAAACGTTCAACTAAACAGAACACAACATACGGTTTTAAATGACTGAGAAAACTCATGTACAACCACAGCATTAATTTCATACGATGCATTGTCTCAATGCATACGGCATCAATTCATAGTGACTTCTGTGTTAAACTGCATGATCACAGTCCTGTAAACAAAACTTTTCGAGATCCATAAGGCATATTATGATCCACATTTGTAGCTTAAAACCTCATATTTTAATAATAAAAGTTACAGATATAATAAAAGGGAGGGCTATTTTCCACCCACCCCATATCCTCAATATTTATACATCACCTTTAAAGGTTCTTAAAAGGTGCCATATAAACAGCTAGATACATGAACAGCTGGAAACATTAGGAAAACGACAGAATGGAAAGAGAAACACCGGGAAGAGCGTGTTGTCTATACCGACCTAATAGTGTTGAGAGCGCGAACTGCGTCCGTGTAGTATGTGTCGGACATCAGCTGAAGCTCAAGGACTCTGCACAACAAACAAAACCATTGACCTTGATTTCATGAAAATATTACCAGTATACAGCACCTCTTAAAACTTCCACAGACATTCCTTATAAAGCTGCCATGCGAATGTTTTGCCTCTAAGCTAAAATGAATGCAAACGCAGTCACTCTACAGCCAGCATCATTTCCTAGAAAAGCAACAAGTAAAAGTGGCACAAACTCCAGTCAGCCAGTAAATCAATAATCAATCAAGCAATCAATTATTTAGTCAGGGATTCAACTAATGATTCAATCAACCTGAATCAAATCTTTTCCTAACGTATACAGTTTATGCCCAACTACCTGTAAGCATCATCACCAGTAATATTGAAGAGCCAAGAGTCCACAAATGAAACGCGTTTGTGGGCATATATCGACAATGCGCACCACTGTTGATTGAATCAAATAACTGTCAGCTAAATCAACGAGCTGAATAAAGCAACAAGCAATCATCAATCAATCAATCTGAATAATTACGACCATTTATATAGCATAGTTGGTAGCAAGGTACTCATAGGACGCTTCACAAAACTGTCTACTGTCAGCGTAAATGTTAATGCTCGTGGTTACGTAATAAGTGCATTTTTAACTGTTTTTTGAAAATCGATAAACTTTTAATCTTCACAAGGCACATAAACGCCAAAGATATCCTGCATTCAGCCCAAACCGTATCACAACTCACCGAATCTTGAGGCATAGAGCATCACATCGTGCCATCAACCACTCGCTCGTCACTTTGTCGTTCTCGGGTCGCAGCTTCAGACGATACTTTGCCAGCAGCTCTTCCATCAATTCCAAAGACTCAACAATTGCCTAATAACCATTCAGATATAGAATTATAAGCATGCAATAAAATCTGCCTAAAAAGAGAAAAATAAAGGTACAAGGAAGAAATGTACTTCAGATATTTCAATTATTACATAACCACAGGCTACATGCATCAAAATATGGTACTTAGTCTAAGAACAACTTCTGAGTTTACTCAAATGATCGGGAATGAAACTTATATCAGATATATGGCAAAACTCGACTTGACAATCAAATCATACTTTACATCATTACCATCAGCTAACATGGCTGATCAACTGCAGCGCTTATGATTAAGTCTGAAAAGAAGTTTAGGTTCATTCTTATGCTCCAAATTAAATGCAACAAAGACACTTGACAAAGACAATAATGGTTAAAGTACAAAGAAAAAGACCTTACATAGCATGGACTGTAATGTAAGGCAATGCAGACAACTTATGTAGCACAGCAGAGCAATTTCAATGCAACTTAACATGGCATTAAATGCACAACAGCTAACAGCCACACACGGCACAATGACCAGGACCAAACTAGTTGCAGAAGCTGCAAAGACCACAACCAATACAAAGTACCTTGTGATACTGTGCGAATTGATACAGTCGTTTAGTTTTGTCTTTTCTAAGCTGGATCTTCTCATCCTGCAATGACTTCTTTTCCTCCAGCAGCATGGCAGGCAGCTGCGATGCTTTCGCTAGTGCAAACTGCACACTGTCTCCTAGATGACAAACAGAGAAAAATACATATGCACACAAAAACACACATACATTTGAATAAAAATTTGAAATTACATATACAGGAGCACTGATTAAGTTTTGCTGTGGTCGGCCCATCCTCCCAGAATAAGTTGCCTAACAACCTGCGACATGAACTTCTCAGCCTCTCTTTGCCTCTTTTCTGCAAATGCTTAAAGATCATTTTGTTTGATCATGGTTTCATTGTGGCAGGTCAGGAGCGCCTCTGATGGGTCTCCCTTGAAGTGGGCTATAAAAATTTGCAATTACAAATTACTGTGTTGAAAACTGATACAAAAGAACCAACAAGACAAACAAATATGAAATATAAAATAAAATTTAAAAGTACAAAAAATAAAAAGTTTGGCTCTGAAATAAAAAACATCATTTAGGCCATACAAATAAATCATTGTGAAAAATTGTAAACATACCGATAAGACAATATGGTGCAACTGAGGATTTTTTAAAAAGGAGAACCCTGTTACATTACATTACAGGCTTAGACAATTTCATACAGAAAGCAGTTAGGTATACCAGCTCCAATCTCTGATGACGAATGATGGAAAGTGACAAGTGTTTCGCATCGCTTTTGAAGGCGCTGCTCTAATTCTGGAATCAGTTTCTGTTGGATTGATGGAATGTGCTATTAAGAAACACAAATGATAACTTCAAATAAACTAAAAGTAAATTTAACATGCCTTTTATTACTCTTCTCACACAGACAGTCAAGAATGGTATACGTGTGAAATCTTATGGTAACAAAAGCCATTGATGTACATGTAGACAGAAATTATTGTTCAACAGTTCTCATCTTTTCTATGGCATGACTTCTTTGCCATTATCCTAGCTTTCCTTATTAACTTTTCTCTTCTGACAGCTTCACTTTACTCTGGATTCAGCATCGCTGAAAACATCTATACACTGCCTTATTTTCAAATGACTTGATAACTGCAACTCTATACTCTACGGTTTTCCTGACTGTTCACAGCTTCCTCCGACTAGATTAATATGTCAGGCTGCAAGACTGTGCCTTGGGCTCCTGTACCAAGACCATATCACACCTGCTCTTCGTTCTCTACACTGGCTCCCTCTCTGTATTGTAAATAAATACTTAAGACCCTTTAGGCAGAGACAGCATTAGATGAATCCGCAGTTCAGAATTAACACTTTAACAACGAGATGTATTGTTTCCCAGTCGATTTTCGTAAATGCTCGTCGTTAAAGTGTTAATTATTGGCCAAGCGACTCTGAATCACAGGAGAAAGAGTTGAAGTACAAGCCTTTTTGTGAGGGTTGTTTCTCTCGAATTCTTCCCGGTCTATTCCAAACAGCGTTTGCGTACAGCCAGGATCACGACTGCAGTGAAGATAATCTCCGATCTCAGCAGACGTCAAAGCGTCTGCAACAGTCCTGTAGAACTAACCACACACCGTCACATTAGACATTAGTACCTGGCAACCCCTACACTATAAGGTATTTAGTTTGTGATTTATTCAAAACGGACATAGTGGGCCTTTTAGAGCGCATATTCAAAACTAAACATGAAAAATAGAAAGCATTTTTTAACATTCTCAAATGCCACCATGTACATTTCCTCATTCATGCAAACATACAGTATAACCCACCATGCAGACCATTACAATTGTTTAGTTTTGAATGAATCTAAAGTGCATGCTCCCAATACAGATGGTTTTCATAATGTTTAGCAAATGATGAACTTGTAAATGATGCTTGAGAAGCAGAGCACATCATTAGCAATAGCTGTGGATCCACTTATTTTCCTACCTGTGACTGAGCCGAGAGCCTCGAGTCAGCCGACGACTCAAGTTGTTGATCCAACAGCAGTTCCTGTAGTTCGTTGTACAAAATGACATTCTGCAGCCATCGCTGTTTACGTTGCACGAGAAGTTTCTTCGCCTGATTTGAAACAGAAACTCTGATCATTAGGCAAGCTCATACTTTCAAAATTAATGACAGCAGTAAAACGTGAATCAAATATTTATGAAGAATGGAATTTTCTATGCATCATTCTTGTAAATGTAATCAACAATCAATCTACTTATAGCAAAAAATATTTGCTCACATGAATCCAACTTACACTGGCAACCTCTTGGCTCTGTTGGACAGATGTTCCATCTGGCTCTACAGCTTGGCTAAGAGAAAAAAGCAGCTTTACAAACTCAGGATTCTTTTCAACGTCGACTGTGGATAACTTCACTGGAAGTCTTTCGTTTACTGATGATAAACAACAGAATATAATTCAGTTTACAGAAAAACTGGAAGTAGCAGAAAGCTGTTAAACTATATGGTAACATTAAAATACATGAACAATTACTCACATAACCCAATTTCCTATAAATCTATGTCTGCAAACCTTGAATAAAGACAAAACATTGATTGGGCAAGACTACATCATCTAAAATACTACATATAAACCGAGCTGCTCTAACGCTCACCTATTTATTTTATCGCTCAAACAGAGTTTAAACAGAATGAGACTAACTGTGCAATCATGTCGCTGCTGCCTCTTGCAATTACTCCTCTGAATTTGACTGAAAACACAACTTCCCAAAACTCCTATTCCAATACTTCTCATCTTCACTTCACTCCAAAACGAATACCAACCACTATAATTGTCTGCTGCCTTTGGATTTACACGCAAAACCAAATATGGATAAAATAAAGCAAACATACTTCAATATTAAAGCTTTGACATTCTGAATACACAGAGTTAAATTGTAAACATGACATAGACCTAGCTTGGCCTTGATGTATATCGATAACATGCCAATTAACATGTTTATTTATTAATTATATTCATTCGGGTAGGACTTAGAAAATCAATTTGGGATATCCGGCCGAAATTAGTTTCGGGGATTCGGGTTTCGGGTCGCACTCTGTAACAGTCCCATAATAAAATCTGCTCATGTCTTACAATTCTACAACGTTGATAAGTCGGAACGACATTCGTATCAACCAAATGACTTATCTATGAGAACACCTTATATTCATAAACGTGGACTCGTACAGTGAATACAAATTTCATCGGTTTTGTCGATTTTGCAGTGTTTGAACAAGTCCATCTTCTCCGCCATTAAGACATTCTTCCTCGGCGCTGAAACCCTGCTATGAAGAAGCCTAATCAGAGTTTGTAGCGCTATGATTTCTGTCCTAGCTGAGATCCAGATATGGGCAAATTACTCGGGAAAATGTAATTGAATTATAAATTACAAATTACTTTGGGACATGAAATGTAATTTCAAATTACAAAATACATGGGAAATGTAATTGAATTACAAATTAACAAATTAAAAATTGCGCAATTTCAAGTAGCCTAATTTCAATTAGGCCTATGTAATTTCAATTAGGCTACTGCCCATCTCTGCTGGTTTCTAACAGCGCCTCGCTGACTAATGGTTTTGTAGCTGTTTGCTTGTGAAAATAAAACTTTAATATTCGGTTAATAACGTCAACTAAACCATGGTCATAGTAAACGTTGAAGAATGTTCAGTTAACAGAAAGCCTAAATAGCCACTGAGGGCTGCAATAATTTAATGTAATATAAATCGGCAGCAGTCTTGTGTCACAAAATGCTGCGTCAAGGAGACTCAGTGAAAACGAATCCTCGAGAGCCACATTGTTGAGTCAATATCAGTGCCATGATCTAAGTCTGCAGAGGATAACAATTAAGTTGTGCGTCAATCTGCAAAGCAAATATTTACATACAGATCAACTCGATCTTGTTTATATATCGCAAAACAACGGATTCAGATCGAGGGTCTGGCGGACCATGCATCGTCTTAGAGTAGCCTTGATATTACCATTAATTTATTTAGCAAGTTTAACTCCAGACACAACATGCATAACTTAATTGGTCCGTCTCTTTTAGTCGCCAAGCTACTCGTATGCATTTTTACACAACCTTCTATGCTCAAATTTTTATTATTCTGCGCTGTTATACAATAAAATAATTGTACTATTTCGCACAAGTGTTTGCTTATTTAGGCCTATTCACTAATTTTAAGAATATTGAAAAATATTCACTAAACCAATATTATAATTATATGAAAATTGCAAACATAGCAGATTTAGAGGGTAGGCCTAATATCAAAGGTTTGAATGACAGTTTAGTACAACGTCTAGACCAGTCCTTATTATAACTGAATAATTTGATGAGCAGAGTATGCTTATTGCTTAAGATATTAAGCAGAATTCTTCAGTAGGCCTAACAATAATTTATGAACTTCGGGATGACATTAGCCATCTGTCGAAGATCGACGTAACTATCATCTGAGTTCGACGCTTCGACTTACGGTGTGCGCGTCGCCTTTCAGTTCGCTAGGTGGCGCCAGCTATTGACTAAAAGGCCATGGGGTCCAACGACGGCTCAGTAAGATTCAGAATAGATAAAGCGTAGCCTCAGTAATATTCAGTTTATGACAAAAACCAGTTAGGCATGTGAAACAGAAGTGGGTTAGAATTATTTTGTTAGCAGATACTTCTGACTTGGAAACCGTGGAACCGCCATTGTATAGGCCTATAGACGATCAGGCTCCCCATCGGTAAGCAAATTTTCTGTTTTAAACATTTGCGATTTCGATTCTTGTCTAAACGTTTGTTTCGGCGATCATTGGTCGCTGCTTAACACATGAACCCTACTGACGCCATCTGGCGAACTACTCCGCTCGGCGGCCCTCTCTTCTGCAGCATTTCACTCATGACTGCTATTCTATCATGTTTCCGCTCGAGCACCAGGACCACCATCACCAACAGTTTCCACCGTAGCACCACTCTGTCTCCTCGGTATCACCAATCCCAGATTCTGATCTGACACAGACCCGAACAAATAACCGAACTCTTCCGGGCTTGATTTATATAGCGCCGGTCTTAAGCTGATCATTCTCATGCGGTAATTTGTGACGATGAGAAAATTTCGTAGATTTCGATTTGCATTTACAATCACGAAAACGACATCAGGACCAAGAGTACCGTGACAATCATCATGATCGTATTTACTCTAGCTAATAATAATTAGGTAACTTATCTAGAGCCAACTAGAATATTGCCCGTGACGGCAACTTTAACTGTTGCCCTAATTTACAGATTAGATTATAGGGGCCTCCCTCGGACTACTCTTTTGGACAACCCCTCTGATTAGACGCAGCGCTCGTGAATAAGCTGGTGCCCTGCGCTTGGCTTTCGAGTGGCGCTTTAGAAGTTTGGAGATTACGATTACGATTACGATTACGATTTACAGATTATAAGCAGGAAATAAAGACCTCATTTAATAAACAATGCGAGTTTAAAACAGAAATTAACAGCGAAAATCACCTTATAGTAGGGTCTGCCAATGTACCCTGTGCCCTATATAATGCAGTGGCAGCATACCTGAGACAATGGGAGGCATGTAGGGCTGTAGGCTGTATCGACTTGTGGCGCTATATAAATACCCCGATAGGATCCAACTGATCAGGACTGCGCATGCGCGACTCTGAATTGGTTTTTGCATTGGCTTCAAACGCACACCATAATATTCATCAGTCAGTGTGATCGATCGAATGGGGAACGCATGCCTCCCCACGTTTCCCCGGTGGTGCAAATTGACATGTTTCTAGCTTGGTTTAGTCAAATCGCAGCAAGTCGTGAATGACGAGGAAAAGAGGAGGAAGAGGAGATGAAAGAGGAAGAGAGAGAGAGATGAAGCGGAGGAGGAGGAGGAGGAGGAGTAAAGGAGAAGGAAGAGGGAGGAGGAAAGGAAGAGGAGGAGGAAAGGAAGAGGAGGAGGAAAGGAAGAGGAGGAGGAGAAAAGGAAGAGGAGGAGGAAAAGGAAGAGGAAAAGGAGGAGGAGGAGGAAAAGGAAGAGGAAGAGGAGGAGAAGGAGGAGGAGGAGGAGGAGGGGAGGAGGAACAGAAAGACAGGAGAGGATAAAGAGCAAGAGGAGGAACAAGACAGAGCTGATAGGCAGAGAGGAGAACATGCAGATTGAGAGATGATGACGAGCTAAATGTGAGAATGAGCAGGAATGAGAGGAAGACTCGATGACAGAAGCAGTAGTACACAGAGCTTCTCATTTGAAATTAGAAGGCGATTTGAAAATCGATAGCGCTGGATTGAGCAGGCGATCGATGCCCGGTCGACCTCGTGACCTTTTGTGTAGGTATACAGCGTATTCTATGCAACGTATTCATAATAGCAGCATATTGTATGGTTGCCCATTAACCCTCGGGCTACCAAGGGTTGGGTGGTTACCACCCCCACGTTTTTCCACATCACAAACTTGTTTCATATGGAATATAATTTTGACATTTTTTGTAGCTGTAGGAGATCCATTTGCGTACATTTTTAGGTAAACATCGTGGTGGTATCCCACGCCATTAAAATGTTATACCTGAAATAGCCGAGGTACCAGGGGGTGGGTGTCTACCACCCTAAGTTTGTCGACTATAGCGTATTCATTACTTTTTCCTGGAAAAGAAACATATATGCCATTCTTTAGACGGAATGCAGGGCTGTATTTGCTTGCTTACTTATTTGTCTTTTGAAACTGGAAGTGATCATAATAAATAATAATACGCATTTATCTGTGTGAAAATGGCTGATACAACATCACAACGGGAACCGCTATTTCTACGTAAACGTTTGTCAACAGGTAAAGATTTAGAACTTATATTAGCTGAAACAGATACTGAAGATGAAGTGAGAAATTATAACATTAGTGAAGATGACAGTGATGAAGACTTTACCAGATGAACAACATACGATATGGAAAACAGGAAAAAAATGCAGAAACTGTTGCAAATGTCAGTACCGACAATGCATGGAGATAGTGTGGAGGTAGTCCGAGGTACGCCGACGAATCTTTCTAACACAGTTTGGCAAGACTGGTTTTGCCACATATCGAAGAACGAGTCAGCGACGTCAGTGAGTCGAGCATTGCAGTTCAACGAGAAATGCGGGTCATGGTAAACTGACCAGTTGGAAGTC
The DNA here is from genome assembly GCA_020284085.1 of Aporrectodea caliginosa. Lineage (NCBI taxonomy): Eukaryota > Metazoa > Annelida > Clitellata > Crassiclitellata > Lumbricidae > Aporrectodea > Aporrectodea caliginosa. The sequence continues at coordinate 175,889 of JACEVL010000146.1, forward strand.
TGCCACAGTGTCACTGGCTGCGTGTTCCTCAGCGGATTACTTTGTACAAACTGTGCTTGATAACTCTCAAAGCAGTGAATATAAACGCCGGTCTTCTACGAGGTTTGACGACTGGTCATTCTCTGTCGCAGGACCCACTGCGTGGAGCAGTCTTCCAGACGATGTAAAGAATGTCCCCTCTTTGGAGACATTTAAATGACAGCTCAAGATTTTTAACTGTGCCAATGGCTGCTTTTTCAATGTGTTTGGTGATTTTGCGGACTTTACAACGTCTCCCTTTCTGTCTACTCTAGGTGTCATTATAATATAAATATTTCTATCTGTCGTGTTTTTAATAAAAGTGTTTCAAATGGCCGCACTGCTGATGCAATATTTTATGCTATAGGGGACAGAGGAATAATAATATGTATACGGGCTAGCACGGACCGTACACGGTGTCCTTAAATGGCGTGGATCGCCCATTCAAACGAGCAGCGGTTAAAAAGGATTTCGCCCGATCTTTTCAAATTGAAAATTGTATAACAGGGTCGAGGTAAATAATTATACGGTCGCTATATTAAAATCGTGTACATTTACATTTACAATTTTAGTGGCGCTCAAAGAGAAAGATATTGAATTGTCCCGTGCATACAGATATGACGAGTCTATATCGTGGATTACGCTTTGTCGATTGATTGGTCAAGGGCGTAGAGAGTGACATGGACAACAATCTCGTCCCCATCCCCGCCCCGCAACAAGTAAGTCTTCCCATATCCGCCCCATCCCCGCCCCATCCCCGCCCCATCCCCGCAGGGTTTGTCCCCATCCCTGCCCCATCCCCGCAGGTTTTCTCCCCATCCTAACCCCATCCCCGCAGGACGACATCGCATTTTCTCAACTGATGACACTAAATAAAATTTAAATAATAGATGATTCATTGAAAGCTTACAAAGACAACGTAAGGGATATCAGACTTCAATAAAATTAAAGAAATAGTAACAAACAGTAAATAAATTAATAAAGTTCTACAAAAAATTTCTGACGGAAGAAAACGTGACGGAAATAAGAAAATCGACGTTATCAGGAGAAGAATAAAAAACGAATCACCCGTTTTTTACAACTATGATGTAAAGAATGTCCCCTCTCTGGAGATATTTAAATGACAGCTCAAGACTTTAACTGTGCCAATGGCTGCTTTTTCAATGCGCATGTTTGGTGATTTTGCGGACTTTACAACGTCTTCCTTTCTGTCTACTCTATAGGTGTCATTATAATAGAAATATTTCTATCTGACGTGTTTTTAATAAAAGTGTTTCAAATGGCCGCACTGCTGATGCAATATTTTATGCTAGGGGACAGAGGAATAATACGGGCTATAGCACGGTCCGTACACGGTGACCTTAAATGGCGTGACGCCCATTCAAACGAGCAGCGGTGGTGAAGGATTTCGCCCGATCAATTCATTGAAAATTGAGCAGGGTCGAGGTCATATAGTCTACGGTCGCTACATAAAATCGTGTACATTTACATTTACATTACAGTGGCGTTCAAAGCGAAAGATACCTAATTGTCCCATGCGGAGATAGGACGAGTCTATATATCGTGGATTACGCTTAGTCGATTGATTGGTCAAGGCAGTCAGTTCTTGAGCCTATAGTCTGCCTAGACGGAGAAGGGATATGTCATTCTCATTCCAGGAAATGTCCAGTTCGTCGGGCAAGGAAACAAGAGCGAAACTGGAATCTATTATAAGCTTAGTCTGGAATTATGAATCAGAGGAGTCGTATTCCGATCGAAGATTTACCCCAATGGCAACTATATGCCTAATAATGTATCGTAAACAAGTTGAAAAATCGAATGACGTCACAATGACTTATTTGTCCCAATTGCAAGTAATAATGTATCGTAAGCTCTGTCGTAAACATGTTGAAGAATGGAATGATGTCACAATGACGTATCTTCCATAAAGTCGTTGGTCGAGGTCTTTAAATAAATGACGAAATATAATACAACTGTAGGGTATAAGAGCATTTTTATAGCGCATTAATTTTGGGAATTTCGTAAATGACCTGCGACTTGTCTTGTTAAAGCGCGCTATAAACTTTCATTTGTATTGTGTTGTATAAGCTTTATGTCTACAGATTTTGTTGATAATATAGTTTGGGTCCACAGTGTTATCGTTTCGCACTTCAAAAGCTGTGCAAAATTAGCTCTAAAATTTAAAAAAATGCCATATATAAAGAAAATCGACGTTACAGCGCATATTAATTATGATGTTTAACTCTACATATGCAATTGTTTATTGCTTAAAAACTAATTATTCGTCGATTTCCTTCGTAGAAACCGCAATGCATTTTGGTATGTAAAAACGACGTTTTACAATTTTGCCGCTATTAGCGCCAGACTCAATGGACCTATACACAGGGACTATCCAGTCCTGTGTATTCGAGGTCCTTGCCAAAAGAGTTTGTCATAAACTGCGCAAATGTAACGCTTATTAATTGGGAAAAATTCAAACGCATGTAAGGTTCGGTCTCTGGCTGCCTTAAGATGTCTCTAAGACTATACGCAATTTTGCTGTCGTTAACCTCCTTTTATATGCTGTAGATCGACGTTATATAATCCTAAGCAGTATATACGTGAGGCCTAAACTTACTTGCGGGATCACTGGCGTTTGGTAAAACAACCTAAATCCCCTTATATATGGACTTTATGTACATATATATTGACGTGCAAGATGGGCTCTGGCGTGGGTTTTAACATCCCGTAACCCAAGAGATCTTTAAATAACAATAATAAAACGATTGGTATAGGCCTAGTGCCGTACTAAGTCGAGGCCGAAGGAAAGGGCGCTGTACATGAGTTCAATAAATCAATGACAGTCACATGATTGTTTAATTGAGTCTCTTAATTTTACTGACACCGGTTTTGATTGTCTTCGCGAATTCCCTTCTAGGCTTCTACGCCTTCCTATATCACTTTCTGCAGCGCAGACTGCTCTATTTGTAGGTGGGTGATGATACTTGAGATGATTGAGTAGATTAGTCGTGTTTTTACCGGCTGTGAGCCGGTGTCACGAAACAGAGTATCCCCTAAATGAATATCCCCCTTAGCGAAATGGAGTATCCGGTTTAGTTTGCATTTTTGGCGGTTTCTAAATGTATTCAGTCGTACTGTTTAGATTTATTGTATACACATAAATATTTTTTGCGTATCTTTAGTTTGTACGTCAACCTGAAATTAATTTAGGCTACTTAGTTTTTGGTGATGTTTGACTAGATTTTCGTCTTGGCTACGGTGATGCGTATGACGATGGGGGATAGAATGGTTTATCCACCCGGATACTCTATACCGGTTTATTCCATCCGGGGGATATGCTTTAGGAAGTTTAGGGGATAGAATATCACGGGACACCGGCCACACAACAACAACGCTGAATCGCTGATGCTACACGAACTTTTATTTGTGACTGATTCATACTTGAAATGACTCCAGACAGCATTTCCACAATTGCGGTTGTTCAATATCTTTATAGACATTTTGACTACATTGCAAGATTATTACGACTATTAAGTTTGCGAATTTGCGCTTGTCAAACTGGGTCTCAATCGCTATATAGAAACGCTTACAAAAGAGTTCAATTCAATAAACTGTGCCAGTAGCGGAGTAGCCTATACTATACTGGGTTAATTCACAAATCCAAAATCCAAGGCGAACATATGCTATTAGGGGTCGTCCATTAATTATGTCAACAAATTTTAGGCAATTTTGACCCCCTCCCCCTTGTCAACAACTGTCAAACATTGACGGACCCCCTACAAAATTATGTCAACAATCCCAGAACCCCCCCCTACAAAAAGAAACAAGTTGGCTCAATACATGCGGAATCATTTTTTACATTTTTTACACTAAAAAATGCAATCTCGAATTTCAAAGTATATGAGTTTAGTTTATTACCAGCTTTTTAGTAGTATTAAACATTAAGCACTTTATACATTTTTAGCATTTCTTAATGTTTTCGCTACCATTTTGGAAGGGTCTGTGTTGATTTATTGGAGAAAAATTTGTTGACGTCAACTTGTCCCGAACCCCCTTCCCCCCTTGTCAACAACTGTCAAACTTTTCCAAACCCC
>JACEVL010000146.1:185000-197500 GCA_020284085.1 Aporrectodea caliginosa
CTGTGAAGTTGCCTCCTCTTGAATTTAAGTCTGGCTACGCTCCTGCATATATATATATACACATATATAGAGACAGACAGACAGACAGACAGACAGACAGACAGACAGGCAGACAGACAGACAGACAGGCAGACAGACAGACAAACAAACAGACAGGCAGACAGACAGACACACAGACAGACAAAACAAGTAATTAATGTGTGTTTGTGTGCATGTACAAATATGCATAAGTAGGCCTATGTATGTTTCGTATTCACGGGGACACCTTTCATCGTTTGCCATCAAAAGCGCTAGAGTGCATCTAAATAATGTACCATATCATAATATGATACTTTCATTCGTTCTATGAGTGTTTCAGCTGATCCTGCAATCAGCTAGAGATCGTCGTTCGTCAGTTGAATTACATCCAGATCTATAGCATAATTTAGATGCTCAATGATTCCGTAATTATTAGAGAGCATCCCCTTTTCAGGTACATCACCCGTTAACTATCTTTCGGCTCATTTCCACCTCTTTTCTGGCAGGATCAGCCGAAAAATTACGGCGATAATGACCATGGCGAAGAGGTGGTTGGTGGTGGCGGTGGCGGTTGTGGTGGTGGTGGTGGTGGTGTGGTGGTGGCGGCGGCGGTGGTGGTGCAGCCTGGATCGTCGAGGTTGCTGGCAATGGTATACAGTTGGTTGTGATGGCTATAGGTGGTGGTGGGCGAGCGGGTGGGTGGGTGCACGAAGATGGATCAAATTGGTATAATTCGATCCACTCCTTTGCTTCCAGCAAACTATACTTATATCTAACATATACATATTCGTATACATTCACATACATGCATATATTCATATACTACATATGCTATGCAATATATATTTTTCCCGCGATTTCTCCTGTTGTCCTTTATTCCAGAGAGAGACAGAGAGACAGACAGAAAGACAGAGACGGAGAGGCAGAGACAGAGACAGAGTGAGAGAGAGAAAGAAAGAGAGACAGAGTCAAAGACAGAAACAGAGACAGACAGACAGACAGACATACAGAGAGTGGACGGTGCATTTGAAGCGAGCGTCGAAGAGATATTTGAATCAGAGTAAATAATCGAAGACTGATCGGGTTCTTTTGCAGGGGCGGATCCCCGCAGCGCATGGGGTTGCACCACCGCTGTTGCCCCACGCATCGATTTAACCCTCGACGCCCAGCACAGGATGATGCTGCTGCTGCTGATGCGAGTTCTTTGATCCCTCATCCGATTTCATTCGCATCTTCTATGGTCGCAGATTTCTCTCGATTGCTAAATGTCTTTTTTTCTGTCTCATTCTGTCACTTCTGTCGACCGTCTGTCTACCACTTGATATCCGTCTCTTTGTCGCCTTGCACTTGACTGACCCCTAACGGAAAGGCCTTTTGGTCGCCTCTGCGCTTCAGTCGAATTATTTATATGCATGTGCAACTGATGAGTTGATAGAACGGCAAGGTGGGTTGATGCAAGGACTTCAGATTCACGTGCATAGATTATGTTGACGTTGCATGCTGCATTGTATACGCTACCCTGGGACATTTGAGGTTTTCGATCATTCAGGCATCTTATTCTTCTTCCTTCTTATCTTCCTCCTCTTCTTTCTCCTGTTCTTTATTTGTTACATTCTTACTGCTCCTATACATTCCTATATCCTTCTTCCTCATTGTCTCCCAGCTGCCCAGCATCATCGTCTTCTACTGCTGCTCCTCGTCCTATTGTAACGCTGTGAGCCTCTGAGAGACTCACATTTACATGCATACATACACGCATACACACATTATCACATATACACAACCATGCATCCATACATACATGTGTAAGTATATGCATAGATACAGGTCTACATACATACAAACGCACATACAGCCGAATAAAATGAAATAGAATAGAAAATAAATTGCCCCTATAATTAATCAACTCTCAGCAAGAGAGAGAGAGAGAGAGGCATGGAAAGAGGCGGAGGGAAACATTCATTCAGTCATTCAGTCATTCTGACTCATTCATTCAGTCATTGAGTAATTCATTCAGTCATTCATTCATTCATTCAGTCACTCAGTCATTCATTCAGTCATTGAGTAATTCATTCAGTCATTCATTCATTCAGTCATTCATTCAGTCATTCATTCATTCATTCATTCAGACAGACAGACAGACAGAGACAGAGGCAGTCGGAGACATACGAAGCAGTTCCGTCTTCGTGTGCGATGATGATAAGGAATCGACGATTTCCGATCAGCCGAGAAATGGAGTCGACTGTTGTTTCAGCAATCCAACCAATGCTTTGCATATTAGCCTCCATTCTCCCTTTCCTCCCTTTCCCTCTCTCCCTCCTTCCATCGTATGCCTGCCTCCCTTGCGATCCTTGCCTCCTCCTTCCCTTCTCCCTTCCCTCCTTCCAGCAGCATCCCATATGATCTCCGCCGATGTCTATCTGCCATCATCGCCGCGGCCGGCAGTCCATATCCCGTTCCGTGGCTCTGAACGGACGGACAGTTGTTCTACACCGGGTAACCCCGACCGACCGACCGATCGACGGGACCGGTCCCCGCACGAGGAGGCCCCCACTGCCACGGCCACCGAAGGCGAGCCACGCCTGCCCCAGCCACCGACCCCGTCAGGACCAACCGTCTGAGTGCCACCGTGCAAAGGGAAGGCCCACCGCTCCATGGGAGGGAGCGCTCTGCCTCCCAGCTATACGTCCGGAGCCGCCGCCGTCTAATCGCCCGTATCCGGTTCTTCGTGTATACCTATCCATCGCTGAAATTTCTAGAATGCCTATAGCTCTGCTCCCGATCCAGATCGATCGAAGAAGGTCGATGGCTATCCTATACATGTTATCGATATATACAGTTATCTCGATCAGAGTAATAATCGAATATATTATATCTAATCGATAACGTTCTGCCAACATCTGTCCATCATCGTATTGCGTAACATATATAGTGCATACCTGTATTCTGCTGTCAAATTATAATGCTTTTAGATATATATATATATATATATATATTATATATATATTATATTATATATATATATGTGTATACGAAATGCAATTAGGGCTATTTCTTGTGCGATCTCATCTGACTTATTCTGGAGTTTCAGGTTAAATGACTTCTAAAGAGCCACAGCCACTAAATGCAGGCGAGTCGATAGCCTATGTCTCTACATGTCAATGACATGCATCTAAAAAGCGCCGCTTCAAGAAAAAACTCACCAGTGGCGCTCCCGATCAGAACCAGTGAAGTCATGCATTCAATTGCATTGTCAAAAATATATTAAAGATTATTAACACATATGCAGTATAAAATAAATTATTAGAATATGTAACAGAACGTGCCAATATACAAACTGTAGCAATGAGCTTCGGAATGTATAAAAATTATTGTTTAGATGTATATCATAAATAAATAGACAGGATGTGTTTTAAAAGGTCATATAGAAAAATCCTTAATTATTTTTAATGTAGGCCTATACATCAGGGATAAAATAAGCTGTCAGTTGGTATTTAAAAGAAATGAGACAAATTAACTTAATATGTAATCGAAATATATAATGCAATTAAAGATGATATTCTGGTATAGAAAACGGGATATTTACGCACGTGCATTGAATTCGTGCACGCAAAATATAAACTGTACGATATTTGTATAAAATGTGTTCATCAGTCGCTAGGTGGCGTATAATCAATCCACTTGTCCGCCATTTTCTTTATTCAGTTCAACTCTTACGTGTAAAATCGTTATTGTACAGCATTTGCTCGAACATCGTCGTGATTTCGGTCAAACTTTGTCGAAGCCTTATATACTCGAGTATTTCAAGGATTCTGTGCGGTTTCAAAGATATTCAGACGTATACGGCCTATATACCGTGATCTGCCTCAGAGGCTCAGACTTCTATATATATACTTATCACGCATAAGCTTTCCACTCAAAAATAAGTCTCACCTCTTCAAGAATTCCTACCCTATAATTCATCCAATCTTCCGCCTTTCAAACTTTCTCGTCCTCAACGAAATCCGCCTTACTATATGGAAGCTGCAGGTGGTATTGCTGCCTCCTCTCTCTGTATTGTATTGCATTGTTTTTATGAATTTCTAAAGCGCCTCTCCCGTATACAATCCAATCAGAGGAGCTCCGTGTAGTGCGAAGAACCCCGCGAGAAGAGAAAAGTCTTAAAACCACGGGCAGAGGCAGCATGCAGTACCGTCAGGCGTCAGCTAAAATCATGGAACGAGTCATGCGAGGTACAAGGTCATACCATGCAGAGCAAAGGGCCACCTGATGCACATGTGCAGTTTGTGCACGCGGTGCTGCATGGGCAGTATAGCAGTCCGAGTCCGAGGTACTAAGAGGTCATTTCGGTGTAAAGAACGGAGAGGACGACCAGAGGCATCCGATTAAGGAGGTCGACGGCTAAGACCACAAAATAGCGTGGAGTCTGGCGCAAAAAACTCTAAAAGTGAGGAAGACCTTTAAAGCGAATACGGGCAATGAATGAGCAGAAGCCAGTGTATAAGTGGTCAGTCATGAAACTCTGGTCTCTCTGAGTCGGACCTCCACTGGACATCGCTCTCCGCATGCAGTGACCGCATTACTATCAACGGATAAGGGTGGACAAGGGTGGATGACTGGATGGAGATTCTTTAGGTCCCAAATATGTAGAGGCCAATACATACAGATTATTATTTAGAACCAACATGTATGCATTGCATATAATATTGTACAAGCAATGCATCCATGTATGTATTTCGGCTGTATGCAACGGACACATACTGTATGTAAGTGATGTCAGTATATATATGGTATGTTACATGTTACAACCCACTCTTATTCTTAGTCTTCCTTCTCCTCCTCTTATCCCCCTCTTCTCCATTCCTCCTCCTCTTCTTCGTCTTCTTCCTTATTTTCCCCTCTTCTACCATTCCTCCTCCTCTTTTTCCTCCTCTACCTCCTCTTCCTTACTTTTGCCCTCTTCCCCATTCCTCCTCTTCTTCTTCTTCCTCCTCCTCTTCCTCCTCTTCCCCTCTTCCAAATTCCTCCTCTTCTTCCTCCTCTTCCTCCTCTTCCTCTTATTGCTCCTCTTCCTGTTCTTTCGCCACTTCTTCCTCCTCTTCCTCCCATTTCTCTTCCTCCTCTTCCACCTCTTCCTCCTCTTCCTCCTCTTCTTCATCCTCTTCCTCCCATTTCTCTTCATTCTTTCCACCTCTTCCTCCTCCTCTTCCTCCCATTCCTCTTCGTCCTCTTCCTCCTTTCCACCCTCCTTCGTCTCCCCTCCTCCTCCTTCCCTAACGGATATACAATCGTATCCATCGCCCGAAGCAATGACATCGCTTCGTCGATCGGCTGCAGGTCTAATGTTCTCTGGCACTTCCAGTCCCCTATAATACCTCACTCCCTCTGCCTCCTCTTCCTCCTCCTATTCCTCCTTCTTTCCCTCGTCTTCCTCTCATCCCATTCCTCTTATAGTTTCTCTTCCTTTTTCCTTTTCTTCTTCCCACTGCCATATCTCCACTTTTCCTCTTGTTCTCTCTTACAACCTACGTCTATTCTCTTCTTACCTGCTTGCGTTGCCTGGAGCTATACACGCTTTACCTGTCGAGTTCAACCGGTGCATGTCAGTGTTCCTCCATGTAATCTAATCTAATCTGATCCAATCCGTTGACTTCGATGGCTCCATTCGTCTGACGTACACACTGACCATTCGAACCCCTCACAGTTCCAAGATCGGGGTTACCCGGTCTAGTAAGCCTTCGGGAAGAAGTATAACTTGGTCGAGACCGAGAGAGATATACACCTACCGAAAGATGTATAAGTTGTTTAAAGAAATTAATTGTCCAGTTATGTCCCTCAAAAACCAAACATTACATCCTCATAACTTAAAAAGCATTGAAGCCCAGTATGTCCATGCACACATCGTGTTGCAAGTGAGCACAACTATTCATTATTTGCATGGATTTATATAGCGCCCGTTAAAGGTAAATAAATAAATAAATAAATCAGTCAATCAATCAATCATACATTTATCAATTAATCAATCAATCAAGTAATTAATTAAATATCGAGTCTTAAGTGTAGACCTGATTGACTGACATCAAGGAATTGGCGGAGCGTCGCATGATCAAAGCATTTCCAGTGACCGAAATAATGTCTCATCACCAAGTGCTGCAGCCTGCAGGCTGTTGTTATCGTCAAAATCAGAAATAATGAGCCAACACTTCATGACTTCACAGTAGTGTCTGTCTCAGCAGACATGCATATTGAGATCTCAATGTGGCCAGAGAATTGCGATGATTGACAGTTCGTCCGATACAGACCCTGCCTTAGAAGGGGCGGAGTTTCTTTTTTCGCTTTGATAGAAAGGTTCGCGATAATTTACCCCATCTAGCGGCCACAAGGAGGTGTGAAACGTCTGCTGGTCTTAATAGAAATCCATTCAGCGCGACCGGGGGTCGAGGCAAGGGGTAAACAGACGGCGAGCGACTTACTTAATGCTCCGGCCCACCCCATTTCCCTCCTGCCCAGCCGCGATGCCACCCCGAAACCCCGATTATAATATATCAATCTCCAATCGGTAAACAACGGGTGATGTCTTCATTCGAACGCAGGGCGACGACGCGTCAAGATGTTTCCCCTTAATCACATTACACGGCCGTGAACCGCAGAGGGTTGAGGGGTGCCACGGATGGGGTGGGTATTATACCCCTCGTCAACGCTGTCAGAAAAGAAAGGGCACTGACTGATGGTCGATGACGGGCATGGTTAGCTGCAGGAGATGGGGTGGGAAAAGAGGGAGGGGAACGGTGAAGTTACAAGAGCAACGGTTATGGCTGAACGGGTGGATGGACATGGAGGGAGGAAGGGATGGACGGATGATTGACTTGATGAAACATGTATGTAGTGAGAGAGATAATAGTCACCATCAATCATCAAATATTCGTTTATGCAAAAAGCGATAGTTGACAAAAGACGCAACTAGTTACACAGCGTTGTTCAACAATTACAGGTAGCAGAACAGTTCATCTCCATTCGCATAGGCAAAACACAGTTAGGCCTAATGTTTTGGCTACTTTTCCTCTATAAAACTCGAGTATTTCTCTCCATTAAAATTGTTTAAATCTACGACAACAAGAGTCAATTCGAGGCTTCGAGCGTGTCTGCAACTCTGCATGGCATGCAGCCTATTAGGCGCACACTTACACCAGTTCGTTTGCAAAACTGGGGTGTTGGCTGCCTGCTATACTGCATGGGAGAGTGTGAAAGGGAAGTTAGTGAAAAAGAAGGTGGATGTGAGGATTACAAGTGTATAGGGTGCTGCAGGCTGAAAAAGATCGGCAGGTGCACATTAAAGAGATTAAGATGTCAAGACAGGCATAGATAGATCTATAGAAAATGCAAAAGTACAAAGCGGATTAAGTAGGTGCTGAGAACAGCAAGTAAATTAGAATGGTGTGAATTTCAGGTTGTCTAATGATAAGAGGGAGAGAGGAGCGTACGAAGGGGTAGATTGTGTAAGACAAAGGGGCTGAATGCCTTTGCACGTGATGACTATAGGGCGATGATCGTTTCCCGCTGATTTGCCAAAGAGCAGGATAAACAAGTGAGCCCTTTCGCGCTCCCTCTTGCCCCGGGGCGACTATATTCCGCCTGACAATACCCGGATTATAGGAAGTGTCAGGTGCCGACAGCCACCCCTCAATTTGCCGTCTGAGGATGGGGGAGGACGTAAGGGCAACGAACAAAGCCTCAACTCTTCATCAATCGACACATTACGCACCCATCCAAGTGCATCGGCTTAGACGAAGACAGACTGACAGATATGGCCAGGAGAGAGAGAGAGAGAGAGAGAGAGAGAGAGAGAGAGAGAGACAGACAGACAGACAGACAGACAGACAGACAGACAGACAGACAGACAGACAGACAGACAGACAGACAGACAGACAGACAGATACAGAGACAGAGACAGAGACAGAGACAGAGACAGAGACAGAGACAGAGACAGACAGACAGAAAGAGACACACACAGACACAGACACAGACAGACAGAGAAGAGAGAGAGAGTGTGTGTGCGTCAGAGAGAGAGAGAGAGAGGAGAGAGAGGGAGAGAGGGAGAGAGGGAGAGAGGGAGAGAGAGAGAGAGAGAGAGAGAGAGAGAGAGAGAGAGAGAGAGAGAGAGAGAGAGAGAGAGAGAGAGAGGGAGAGAGAGAGAGAGAGGGAGAGAGGGAGAGAGGGAGAGAGGGAGAGAGAGAGAGAGAGAGAGAGAGAGAGAGAGAGAGAGAGAGAGAGAGAGAGAGAGAGAGAGGAGAGAGAGGAGAGAGGAGAGAGAGAGAGAGAGAGAGAGAGAGAGAGAGAGAGAGAGAGAGAGAGAGAGAGAGAGAGAGAGAGGGAGAGAGAGAGAGAGAGGGAGAGAGGAGAGAGGGACAGGGACAGGGACAGGGACAGGGACAGGGACAGGACAGGACAGGGACAGAGACAGAGACAGAGACAGAGACAGAGACAGAGACAGAGAGAAACAGACATTTATGATTTATGAAGCCTATAGCTGTCAACCGTTGCCTATATATATATATCACATGCAGGGGCCTGCAGCCTATAGCGATCATAATTCCGCCTTCACAGCAAAGCGCAACTGCAATGATATCGGCGGCACTCAATTCAATTAATCTGAAGAAGATGAAGCTAAGACGCCGACAAACGATAGACGTACAAAGCTACACGCGACTCTCTCGGTCTCTCTCTCTCTCTCTCTCTCTCTCTCTCTCTCTCTCTCTCTCTCTCCACTCTACATTATGTGCACGTAGCACGGCATCTATACATGCAGGCATGCATACATACAAACATACATGCATACATACAGTACATACGTATACATACATTATTTACATACATACGACTACAATAATAATCTTCGTTTAATATTTATTTTTCAAACTGACAAGTATACGCAGCATGATTACAATTCAGTATGAACGGATGATCACAAGTTATTACAGGAGTCGAATTTAACTGTATTCAGCAGCCATGCAAGGCGCCCATCACGTCCTACATCGAATTTTACCAACGCGCCATCTCGCGAATGATAGGCTGAGTGGACCTTTGGAAGGGTTGCGGGAAGCGATCCCGCTTCCTGTATACTCTACTGCTCTTCACGCCAGTGATGTTACCACTACACTATGGACCCCTCCCATAAGCATAAACGAACCTGCAGTATGATTGCTCAATTAGAATGCTTCATCGACAACGTATACAATTACAGCAAATTAATTAGTCAATGCGAGTGTGTTGGAAAATCTCTATACATATTATACGGCGACTCTATCTATCCAGTCCGTTATCTATTTTGGTATATAGAGTCAGATTATTTACACCATGTTCTTACGTGGATAAAGTTCTCATTTCTTAAGAGCACTGCAGGTATCTTAAATAATAGTCAAGGTATTGGTCGGATTCTGTTGTAACCTAGAAATGCCTCCATTTGATTTAGTGGGAGGGGGGACGCCACAGTGCTTGCACCCCAAAGGTTGCCTATACGAAAGTTGTAACGAAAGACTTCACGGATATATATATCGCATTATATATGCCATGGATATACTTTGTGCAGCCGATTGCCATGAACTGAACACAGAAAACACAGACATCGATGAGCAGAAGATCGGCAACACACAGGAGTTTGATGATGAGGAAAATTGGCCATGCATTTGCGAAACGTAAATTATATAATCTTAATATATGTCACGAAAATCGTTTCGACTAAAAGTCATTCAAAACCTAAATCGAAAACCGTTCACTTTGTGCTATATATAGAACATACAATGTGCTATTTTCGCTTTGTGTAAGCAAGTTAGCCAACAAAACCTTTTACGACATGCCAGAGACCATGCATAAAGAATTTTTCTCTGGACAAGTAGACATATTCTATAAACACTTGTCAATAAAAAAGCTGATAATTATTCAAAAGCGTGTAAAATTAAACGACCCTAAAATCCCGATGAGGGAAAATGGTTTTTGAAAAGGTTCAATCTTGCAGCAAGGTATAAAGCATCATCGAAGTTAAGCGTGTGACCTATAGTCTATAAATGTATTTGCCCCACGAAAGCTTCTGGAGCGCCATTGAAATAAATAAGCATCAAGAAAAATTTAGCCACGTTTTAAAGACAAGGTTTTCATATATCAATACAGTTACACATTTTTGTGCTTTGGAATAACGTCACATAATGGCACAGCCATGGGCGTATTTAGGGGTGGTTTTACGGGTTCAAACCCCCCCCAAATAAGTTTCCGAAAAAATGTGTATACGCTTTTACATGCAAAATACGAAAAACCTGGACATTTGCGACTATTTTCAATGGAAAACCCCTCGAAATCTTAAAACCCCTCCGAAATTTTTTCTGGATATATATGCCCATGGGCACAGCTGCCCTCAGGGTTTATTGTTAACTTAGTCCACTTCATTGCACCTTGTAGCCTATATATAGTCCTTGCGCGCAATTTCGAGGACTCAATCTTATGAAATTCGCACATAATTTATATGATACACCCCGTATTCGTGCAATTGAATGAGGTTTAGTATCTTTGGATTATGCTGCGGTCGTGTTTGTCTTATATACAGCAGAAGTATACCTTTGAAAGTCGCCACCGTGCACCGTTCTAAATGAGTTCCTGTATGACTACAGAGGCATGCATATAATTTATATGCTTGGGTGACCATGGCGCATGGATGTATGTAATCTGAGACCAATTGTACTCCTCTGAAGGTGTCAGTGTACTGGTTGGCACTTAAGAGTTCGATGGTCTTGGATGGGAGGTCCCATGCATCTACGAAGTATATTGCATGGTCGAATATTTTTGAACTATATATATATGAGAACTGTTCGAAATTATAACTTATGCTAACGTCGTCAACGACCTTGTTGCCTAAGATGTCGTTAAACTCTGAATCCACCACGTATACCACTTCGAGTGAAATCGCTCTCAGAGATCATATATAATCCATCGGAGAACCCGGATCGAAACACTTACGTTGGCACACATTAGCACCTCCATGTCTTGATGCACACCACCTGTCTAGAGACAATAAATGTCCAAACGTTTTGTACAAAGGCCTTCAATGCTTGCCGAAATCTTTACTTAAAGCCTGGACGAAAAACTTCTTTTTAGGTTTCCGAAAACATCTTACACAAAGCGCAAATATACATCGCATTATGTTCAGTGCGGAAAGAAGTGAGCGTTTATTGATAAGCCATTAGGTATAAGCTTAAAGCGTGTATACACTGATAAGCCACGATCATGATGAGCCTTTTGATCAGACCCAGGTTTACGACATTCCGCGGCCAAAACTCATCCGCTAACGATGTGTACACCACACACTTGCCATGAATCCTTGAACATCCAGCAGAGGTTAATTTAAAGAAACACAATTTGAACATGTCGGAAAATTTACACACATGCTTTTGTACACATAGGATTAGGAATATAAAAATCTGTTCTAATATATACACGCAATGCTATATTCTCCCAGTGTGCTATATATATATATATATATATATATATATATATATATATATATATATATATATATATATATATATATATTCGTGCTTTATTGTGCGGTGCGCGTGTTAAGTATGTGCGATAATAAGACAGGTTCCATTGTGGACGGTGCACCTGTGGTGACTGATGGCAACAGTTAGCCTTGTGCGCCGCGGATGCGATGGGTTTTCAATTAAAGGTCATCATTGTGCGTTCGTCGGGTCCCATAGAAGTCGGGTAAACTTCGCACTTGCCCGCATACAATGTCTGCACTAATCCTCGCATACACGTAGGCACGCACACTTATTTAGCGCGTATATACATGCAAACACAAACCTACATTCATGCATTTGCATGGGTGACATACGGTCGATGGATTTTTGGGAATTATGGCAGGGGCTGTCAGCCACCGACGAGGGGCGGAGTGTTGGGTATAATAGTGGAGGAGTCGTTACGCACCGCTGCGTCCTGTCTGTGGGCGGGTTGGAAGGAAGAGAGAAAGGTCTGCAGCATGCATATTGTGGATGGATGGATGGATGGATGGATGGATGGATGGATGGATGGATGGATGGATGGATGGATGGATGGATGGATGGATGGATGGATGGATGGATGGATGGATAGACGGAGGGAGGAAACTTCACGGACGTCAGCAAAGAGCGGGAACTATATGTATCGCCCATGAGCATAAGCATAGGACCTATCTATATCTTCAGATACATAAGATGATACAGGCGTCAAGTGCGTAGGCCTATAACGACAGCATAAGCCTATACGTCTATAGATGCAGAGGCGTATGCGAAGTCCTGTGGTATATACAGAGACTTTTAAAGGCATATATAAGACAGGTATATAAACGACATGAGTCGAAGCTTAAAGACAAAAGCTTCACATATGATGGGTTGGTCTATAAACATATAAGAAGCAAAAGATGCGTAGGCCTAAAAGCATCAAAATATGACTAAACT